>JAPYZA010001980.1:0-19218 GCA_030522685.1 Eupelmus azureus
GCTGTTGACGCTCGTCGCGAGAAATAATGATTTTGAAAATTGCTGATTATAGATAGGTAATTATTAATTGGACGTGGTGTCTTAATTGTTCTGTTGTGCAAAAAATTGATGGTTACGAGAGCCTTCGCTGTTTTTTAGAAATTTTATATAGATAAAAGATAAAACAATTGAAGAAAACATTTCTTAGTAGAAATTATAGACATTCAAAATATTAAAAGAAATTTGATATGAAAGAATTTGATTAATTGACTAAACAACGTTTTAACCGTTTACATTCACACCTATATATGACTTTTGGAACAAAAAATTACAAATTCAATTCTTCAAGTAATAATTCCGATAAAATATTTTCTTCATATTTTACGTAAATCATCCGTTTCTTCTTATAATTGTTAATTATAAATTTCCTACTGGAAAAATGTAAGAGGCAAAAAGAAATCTCAAATTAACTCTCACACTCGTTAAGTAATAACAACACACTCGTTAAGTAATAACAACATTTAATTACCAACTAATTACTCGATCGAGTAAATCAATTTTCAGCTTATAAATCCAGCGAAATAAATAATTTATCTCAGATCACAATCACTCATTATTAACGAATTCATCGAAAGCAATTATAAATTAAAATTAATAATTTACCAAACATCTCGTTCAAAAAAGCAGCAAACACAAAAATCCGCACAAATCAATAAAATTAACAATCCACACCATTTTCCAACTTACCTTAAACAACAAATATTCGGAAAATAATAGCTCGACAATTTTTCGTCGCCTCGCATCGGAACAACCAGACTCGAGAAAATTTCCGCTCCGTCGCGCAGAAACGTCCGTATATACGCGTAGGCGACCGCTGCGTCAGAGTCTCGCGAGCTGGCCCTTTTGAATGGGGGAGAGAGAGAGAGAAAAGCGACCGCGCTCTAATGACGTTCATCTAAGCTTACGCGTCTGTGCGCGAGTGCAGCTTGGCGTTGATAAGCGAGCTGAACTTTAGCTGCGAATGAATCGGGCTCCGTGGCTGTATGGTCGAACAATTAACGCTCGTTTGCGAGAGACCGCGCGGCTCGTCTTATTTCGCGGGGCCGCGGTGATGCGTTTATTCGAATTTCTTTTGTGCTTAAGGAATAGTTGGCTTACTGTTTCTGCTTTGAGAGTGTTTGAAATTTAATTGTTTTTTGGGGGATTGGGTGAATGTTGAATTTTTGTTTTGTAATTGAGAAGATGTGGCTTTTGATAGATTTAGTGTTTTTTTCTTTTAAAATCTGTTGAATATCTTTCACTGTCAGTATGATTTGCGAGTACTTCATTGTGGATGAGTTCAACTTTAATTCAACTTTACACTCTCGCCAATAAGCTTGTCTTAATTTCGCTGAGGGAACTTTGAATTTTCCACGAAAATCTGTTAATGAGCTTTTTGAGTTTTCTGAATATGCGACCGCAATATAGCATCTATATTTTAGTAAATTCTCACTATCTAAATTAATTAGAACTTTAGCAAAATTCTTAGACTTTACCATATTAAGTGATTCTAAGAAAGTTTATCGCATTTTCCGTGAAAGCTAGTTGATGCTATGTTTTAAAATTATTAACTACTGAACAGTAAACAAATCCTTAATAAATACGTTTTTCCCGTAAATTCTTACTTAATCAGTGATTCACCAGTAATAAATGGTAGAGATATTAAGTTGTATTGATAGTGAGTAAGTTTTCTAATATAGGCATTTGACACTAAGCAATTCTAAATTCTAGCATATCATAGAAAATTATCAAATCTTTTCTCTGAAGCATCCAATTCTCGTTCAATAAGTCACAACATAAATACACAATCTCAACAGAAACCAAGCTCAATCCTCCACAAAAACGAATTGGCATCCTTCCCTATTAAGCGCACCTCAAGCGTACACAAAATCCTCTCCAGCCCCACATAAACCAACCTCACCGGAACATAAATCCACCCGCAGTATCAAAGGCCTCGAATCAAGTCCATAAAACTCCGGCATAAAATAAACAAAATTTGACACTCGCGCTTGCAGAGCTCGCGCCACAAAGCCGTACGTGCAGCGATAAAGAGAAGGTCTATTTTCGATCTAGACCCGATCGGACGATCCCCTCCTGTCTATATACAGAGACAGGAGGGACAGCGGAGCCGCTCACTGGCTTTCTAAGCCCCGCGGAAAGAGTCGATCTTGCGTGAAGCGATCAAAGCGCCTTTGGCTCAAGCAGCCTTTTATACATACTCTCACACTCACGTCATTAAAAGAGTAACACACAGAGAGAAGAGCGATCTATTTCTACTTGGCCTGACCGGCCGGGATAGGCTGGGGGAGAGCAGATTGCAATTTTCCTCTGTTTTTCTTTTTTTTTCTTTTTTGCGAGCGTCGCTTGGCGTGTTTTGGGCAGTAAAACGAGGGAGGCGCAATCG
Organism: Eupelmus azureus; assembly: GCA_030522685.1. Lineage (NCBI taxonomy): Eukaryota > Metazoa > Arthropoda > Insecta > Hymenoptera > Eupelmidae > Eupelmus > Eupelmus azureus. The sequence goes on from JAPYZA010001980.1 coordinate 2,423, forward strand.
TTCGAGATTTGCAGCATTTTTTCTTTTTTAGGTGCGATGTGAGTCTGTTCCTTTGATGTGCCGGTGATTGGTAAATTTCGGTCGTAGGAGAACTGGGGAAATGCTAGGATTTGATCTTCTTTCAATGAAGTAGATTTAGGCGGGTTGAAATAGGCTTCTTTTTCGTGGTTAGGTGACAAACTACGATTTCTGAAGAAATCCTTACGTTTTGTCAGTAATAGAAATTTTTCAAAAAAAGAAACTTTAAGCTATTTCGTATATTACATAGTAAATTTTTATGTTAATAATCTATCTTTATTTATAATTAAAATTCATATTTTTGTTACACAACCATGTTTTACTAAAGCTTTCAAATAAAGGATGATTTTTATTTCACAGCAGCTGAAGATATTAAACTATCTTTTATATGCAATTTATTTGTCATTATTATCATTCACTATTATCATTTTCAGATAATAGTGAAAGATTCGCTCTAACGTGCTAATCAAATATCATGATCTCTCATTCATTCAAATTTTCCACGTGATCGAACAGCTATGTTCACAAACTCTGCTTCCAACTCTCTTGAAAGAGATTCCAAAGTCTCAAAGTAAGATTTCAAAGTAGATTACGCATATATTAAAGATAGATTAACTTATCTAAATTATATTTTGCATTCTATTTTTTTTCAATTTTTTTTTATCAATAAATATTATCAGAATAATTTAAGAAAGAAATTATGTAAAAAATTTATTTTAGTAAAAAAATTATTTATTTAAAGCAGTGTTGCTGACTTAAATTTCATTTTGAATAGAATTAGCGTGATAAGTATTCCCATTACAAATTCTATCGTACTTTTATCTAACGTAAAATTACTTTTACTCAACGAGAAATTTATGGGTGTTGTTTTATTAGCAAAATTTTATGTATATATCCCTAAACACAATAAAAAATGTTCTAAACCCAACGAAAAATTATTAAAATGTAGGTAGCCAAATAATAACTGCATATTTAATGTATTATATTAATATTTATTTAAGAAAGTCGTCAATAGTTTCTATATTATTTTATTCTGATTCGCCTTAGATCTTTTCTGTGTAACTGCTTGGGACAGACTGCCCCTCGGAAAGGCCTAGGTAGAACTGATTGGCTCTGCGACGCATTCCACTGTTGTCTAAAACAACGGATGCACTCATAAAACCCTTGAGCGTTTGCAGCCCCATGTGTTGACCACCCGCGCACGTTTGGACTCGCTACTTTTACTCCCTTCAAAAGTATATTCAATTTAAAAAATTTATATTTATTATCGGATCTTTTAGTATATACTTGACAATTTTCGAATTCTCTCAATTTTCATACTATTTACACGATTAATCTGTAAAAATTGCTCAAAGTTCTTTATTATTTTTATTTATAAAAATCATGCATCCACAATGTACACATATTAAATTGTAAATTTTCATGCATAGATACAACAAAGGTACACTCATATCTAAAATCATAAAAATCACTGTATCACATTTGAGCAAATTCGAGAGCCCCGTGAACAAGGAGCCTTAGCTTGCGTGTTTACGGGTTTCATTATCCATCCGCCCGTGCCTCTGAGCACGTTGTGCTAATACACACGGAGCCGATAAGATAGGCCGCAAGCCAGATACGATTGTAGGAGCGAAAATAACTGAGCAGATGTCTACGCTAGAAATTGGAGATTGTTGGAACAATAACGTGGAATTCACGTGTATAAGTATGTTTATATTGCAGCAGAAGAGCGTTACGTTAATTTTGATTTAATTTTATTTATTTTATTAATGAAATTATTACAACTGTTGTATGAAAGAGAAATTCTATATTCTTTTTTCATTTGTTTGTTTACAAAGCCTTTTACAAAACCACAAAAACAAGAAAATTACATATATTTTAGGTAATTTTCAAGACACTCAAAGTTTCCTTTTTCTGGAAAAGAAACTTATAAGATGCAAATATTTTAAAGTAAGAAGAAAATATATGAACAATTTAAGGGAAAAGCTTAAAAAAAATTTCTTTTATACTTTTTAAATAAGAAATTCCGCTTGTCTTATTTTGGTTAATTTAACGTAAAATATGATTTTTTTTATTTAATAGAATACCTCTTTTCTTTGAAAAAAATGTTAATATATTTAATATGTTATTTAAATTCAAAATTATGTTTTTCTTCTCGCCTTTCATTCATCTCATTTATTCTATGAAAAGGTTGCAATATATAAAAATTATTAAATAAATAAGGTAATTTTCAACATAAAAAGTCGCAGTAATGAAAATATGTTTTCAACGTTGGAAGCTTGACACTGAAAAAAAGCAAAATTACTGCATTCCACTTTTAATTTAAATCAGTAAGATTCATAAACAGAATATATATAAAAAATCATTTCAAATCATCCCTCAAAAGGAAAGCCATTAAAACCGTCATTAAATAAAATCGCGCCTGCAGAATCGCGCAAACCAAGCCAATCACTTTTTCTCTCAAAGAAAAAAAAAAGTAATCGCATCTAACAAAATTCTCCACTTTTCACCCAGTCCCTCTCCCACCAAAGCCCGCAAATATACCAAAACAATACCATCCTCTACGCGATTAATCAATCACTCCACAAAAAAACCTCCCCCCTCCACCCTCCAGCCACCCTTTCTCACTGACCGAGCGCAACCTCAGCCTCCAACTTAAAGAGGATTCTCGAAACTCTCCGAGCCAAAGAGACGTCCAAGTCGCGTCGCCAGCTTCTAAAACGGATTACGCCGAGTTTCCAGCGCCCGTCGGCTCTATCTCTCTCTCTCTCCGATTAATACCCACGTTCAGAGAGCGAGCAGCTGGCCGATCGTTAGGGCGGCTCGCGCGCACGCGGCCTGCCCGATTGATCGAGTGGACGTAATTAGACGGCGTGCGAGAGAAAGCCGCGCGAATTTTTCTCTCTCGCCCTGAGAGAGAGAGAGAAGAAGGGATCGACCGCGAGTGAAGTACGCTTCTAAATCGCTCAAGCGGTTACTTTGAGATTCCACGTGCAGACACACACATACGTTAACGCTCGACCATTGCGGCTGATCTATTTTTAAGCTTCTCTTTCTCTCTCGCGGAATTCTTAATTTATCGATTTGACGGCAGGGGGCAGAGCGGATAAATCGATCATCGCTGCGATAGGCTGCCCGAAGAGTCTCGAATTAGGAGCCGTGATTATCCTGCTTCGGTGTGAATCTGTGAAAGAGATGCCTGGATGGATAACGCGTTTACGTAACGCTGTGAGTAGAGATTGTTATTTAACGAACTTTCGGTTCTTGAAGTAAATGGAAATTTACGTTTTATTGAGAATTTTATACAAATAGTTTCCAGGTTGTGTGTTGATGTATACATATACGGAACGTAAGCTTTCGGCCGAGTACTTTAAAGAAGAAATTGAAACAGTAAGTAAAAGCATAACCCTGACAAATGAGCGCAGCCGCGAGAAAATTAATTTTGCACCTAAAGAAACAGGAGGATTATGAAACACGAGTAAAAGCTGCATTCGCGCATAATGAATTGCCCGGAGATAAAAGTGCAAGCACGTTGCATTAGCAGATGCGGTTTTACTTTGCGCATATATCTTTTCTGCTTCTTTAACTTGAGGATTCGACAAATAAGAACACTCTACACTGGCGCGAAACTAATTATCTGAGTGCTTTCATTGTTTATTCGGGATTCATTCTTAATTTAACCGTTAACAAATTATATCAAGTTGTATTAGTTGAGAAACGATTGTACTAATTGTAATTACTTTTGTTAGAATTAAATCTGCATCTAAAAACAAATCTCGATAAAGTAACTTTTATTGAAGCCAACGGGGAGAGTCCAGTGAAATTCAAGAATCGCCGAAATACTTTAGTGATCAGAAGTACGTGGAAACACGAGTAAGGGTACTTCTAAATGCACTTAGCTGCTCGGCTGCGTACGCTCATATTTTCGCTCGTGACTCGTATAACAGTAGGTCAGATTTTACTCTCGAGCTATTGATGTGGATGTAGCTTAGTGCAACTTTGATTGTTTTTTATTCAATTTCTGCAGGCTAATGTAGTTAATGTTTTATCATAGTTTCTTTTCAAATAATTCGCTTATAATAATTATCGTTGGAAACAAAAGGTTAGTGTGAAAAACATATTTCTAAAATTAAGATAAAGGTAAAGTAACTAAAAACAGACGCTGGGTGAACGCGATATTAAATACCATTAAACACCTGTTTTTCGCTGCTTGACAAGTAAAAAAATTTTCTTTCTGCAGAAAATGATAACGAGTAATAAAAAATGATCGCTCCATGACAAGCAAAGCCCTTGACCCTTCAACAGCGCCTTAACAAAAAAATATCTCTCTACAAAAAGTACCGCTATACAATGTGTAAGGTGACTCCTTTGAGAATTTTTCTTGGAATTAATACGAATGAAATTGATAAATTGATAAAATAAAATTGAAAGTAACCTTCACATTCGTGTATCAAAAATGCTTTGAACAAGCAGATAAATTGATGTTACGTTTTTCTTGTATTCTTTCGTAAATTAACGCAACGAAATACCGAGAAAAATATTTTTCAATAACGCAAACATTTCTTATTTATAGATATGCAAATAAACAGTGTAATAACATTCGTAATTTACGGATACATAAATAAAGAAACAATAAACCATTCTGAATTCATTATTTTCCCATTCAGTCTTCTAAACTCGCAGTGTTGCTATAATTAAAATTTACGTACCAACAAAACACACGCAATATCAAAATCCAGATAAATTTTTACTCGTTAACCGTATAATTTTTCATAAGCCTCTAACTCCAACAAACGTTTCGCAAAGCAAGCGAAAATCTGTATATAAGGTTATACACAGTTGGTGTGGGAGTCATAAAGGTATTATTACGCCCAACTCTGTTAGAGATCGAACGCTAATATAGGTACCTGAATGCGATTGCCTCAATTGATAAAGCTATATCGTTCCCGCCATCGTGCCGTTTTTCATGAGTATTAGTGAGAACGAAAATAGTCCACTAAGAATCATTACAGTTTTTTTACTTACCGAAGCTCTCTTGGTATTTGCAATCTGATAAAAGTTGCATTTTCTTTTTTTGAGTTAAGCGTACTAATTATTAAGACAAAAGAAATATGTATTATTTAACTTTGATAAGCTCGGTAAAAAAAAAATGCCGGAAAATCCGGCGAAATTTGCACTGAATACTGTTCGTATTATCAGATATAGCATCTAAAAAGGCTTTTATTACTAATGTCGCGACGATAAAAGCAAACGTAGTCAACGTATTGATCGCGGTCACTTAGCGCAGCTAAAGAACACTTGCGAGAAATGGGGGCTCGTTTTGCTCGCTATAGAAAAAAAGTCATTCGCAGCACAAGTGCAATAAATGTTTTATTTACAAGTCCGTTTAACTATAAAAAATTATGATCACGGAAAGTCTAGAATCTATTCGTATTGGCCTGTAGGCTGCGATAATTGAGACATAAACTTTATACGATTTGTTTTAATGTCGAAAATTATAAAACTTCTAAAATTAGCTTCATTTGCAAAGTTATTTATTTGCGCTCAAAGTACTCTGAATTATGACAAGCATAACGATTGGCACATGAGAAATTGTATGTATAATATTATCTGAATCAGGAAATCATACATTCTATTATGGCCAAACACGGCAATTTGTAATTAGCGAAGTTTCCTAATTACTACAAACTAATGAATAATTTTAGATAAAAAGCAACCCCGTCGATCTGTTCTAACAGTCAAGAGACCTGATTGATCTTCCCGCGGCGATAAAAATGCTGATATTATCTTTGATCGTTCGAAAGAAAATTGTTCCCGAAAAAATTGACTATAATGAGCGCGCAGTTGACTCATCGAAATTAGAGGATTCGATGGAGTTCATTCACTTTGAAATAAAGGTTTTATAAAAGCAAAATTATGGATGTCATGGAGGTCTGTCTTATTTTATGTTTGGCGTAAAATGTTGTTAATCATAATTAGATATAAGATTGACAGACAATAAAGTTTTCTAAATTGTCAGAATTATTCTCAAAAAGTATTATTTAATTATCTGAAATTCAGTACGTTTATAAGCTTAACAGACTTAGGTACTAAGAGAGTATTCCAACTTTGGATTACGGATTTTGCTAAAACTTTAGAGTATGTTCTCGAATTTCGAAATACGAATAAAACCGCTGAAGGCACTCGAAAGTTTAACTTACTGATATTTTTGGTGATATTTTTGGTGTTATTTTCATAAAAAGACAGTTATCGTAGTCAATATCAACAAAAAATGCTGTAGATTATCAAATACGACTATGCAGCCATTAAGTTCGACTGTACTCTCACTTATAAAGTTATGAAGTTATCACATTGATGGCTTAAAATATTCATACAACACAAGGAATTTATTATTTGAAAATTTTAGTCATACAGTTGGATACAAAATAAATCTTATTTTTACAAGTTATAATTATAACTTTAAATATTATTTAATTCTCCATATATTTATTGATATTAGTTTTATTATTTTTAGGAACATTGATGTTGAATTACAAAACTCTATTTAATAAACAACAATAATTAATGGTGAACAAGAAATTCAATTATTGAATCGAGAAACCAATTCAAATTAAATTTTATTAAAAGACAATAAATGACAATTTCCTTCGAATAACATAAGAAATAAATTTTACAATACTTTTATTGAGATATTTTTAAAAGGAAAAAAAATTTTTAGATCTGGTTCAAAAGACTTTTTAACAACAATGCAAAAAAATATTATAATGAGACCTAATTTTATGCTGTCTTCACTTTTTAACCCAATAACGCAAATGACCATAGCCTGACATTACAGCCACGAATTCTTAATCCGACGCTTATACCCTCGTTAAACCTGCCGAGTAACAACTGCTAAAAATTCAAAGTTGTCATTAGCATATTTATTTTAATCACCTGTGCTACTTTTTAAACAATGTTATACTCTTTGAGACATTAATACTTATTGAGTAAGAAAGGATTTTTGAAAAAACTCAGTTCATTGTTTATTTCAATTTTATAATTTATATTTTTTTAAATTTATTGCGAGAAATTGCAGTACAAATAGATCACGCTTGAGAATCCCCCTAGTAAATTTAATTAAAAGCAAAACGCTTAACACGCTCTTTTTCTGGCTCAGAGTGACCTCACGTATAAAGACTACATTAACCAGTTACCGGACTGAATTAAGCGAAAATCCCAGCGGAAGGAGCGAGACGAGCGGAAGTTTTGTCACGTTCTAGTCTCACGAACACGAACAAGTGGACAGGGCTTATGATTGGCTTTCGTGAAGAAAAAAAATGAAAACTTTCGGTCGAGTAGGTGATTTTATCTGAAAGATTTATTTATATTATGATCACAGGGGAGCTAAACCTGGATTCTTTACGGGTTGAAAAGATAAAGTATTTCTATAGTTATTCTTTATTCATGACGTTGATGGCCATGAGAGCCATTCCAAAGATCGTTATGACGCTGATCCTTTCTGCTCTGTTTAAATAATTAATTGTTATAATTTATAAGGCTCGAGTTGCAAAAAAAACTGCCTTTAATGTATGTGCTGTTGGCTTTGCCCGTACAGTTTTATCTAAGAGCTATATAACATTTTAATTTACTTGTTTTATTCAAATCAATATTACTTCAAAAGATATACACTTTATGAAATAGATTCCCGGAAATTTCATAGAATCAAAGATAAGGTTCCGCGAAACACAGAAGGCAAAAACTTGGCTAACGAAATACAAAACAAATCGATGCGAAACTTTGTTCACGGTCTGAAGCGCAAAACATTATCTACTCTTATCAATATCTGCGCCCGCATGAATTCTTTTGTTTTACTATTATCTGTTCTTCATAAAATAAAACCAAAATATTGGATAACAAATTAAATAGATCTTAATTTGGACTAAGTTGGTTAGAAACTAACAAAATTTTAAAAATTAGATCTGAAATTAATTAAATATCTAATGGGGACTATCCGAATTTTTATCTCGACAAAATAATTTTACGATCTATTTACTCTTTATCACAGGAACCTACTAACCTACTACTTTCAGAAAAACAAAAAATTCTAAATTCCCCAATGTAAATACACCCGTTGTCCATTCACCGAGTAACGCTCCTACCGAAAATCGCCGGCAATAAAAGACAACCCAGTAAAAACAAAAAGATCCCCAAACAACCGAACACACTAACAAGCCCAACAACGGCAATCGGAAAAAATCGATCAAAGGACCGATCGCACCCAAAAAAAAAATCGAGACTCACGCTGTCTCTAGAGCGAAAATAACAGAAAGAAGAGAGGAGAAGCGAGCGAGCGATCCTCATCGCGATCGCTGAATAGAAAATCCTCCCGCGAGAAGCTTTATCCTCGCTCTTCTGGCGAGAGCGACGCTTCGTAGTCTTCCCCTCTTTTTCCCCAGCACGTTTTTTCCCTCGCTCCCGGCTAAAAGGTTTTGGACCTGTGTGCGCGGGCGCGCGCCTACACACCTATATATACGCCACGTACGCAACAGCGGCGATCCATCCGCTCAAAAGAGAGCTAGAGAGCCGGGGAATTGGGGCGGAATATCGATACATGTGCCTGATGTCGCCCTTCCCTCGTGGCTCCTCTTCTGCATCTTTTTCCGCTTTCTCTCGCTCTCTTAACCTTCCCCGTTGTTCTCACTTTTTCTCCGCGGGTGTGTATTGGTGCTGCTGATCTTGTAGTTGGCCTTCTTTCTTTTAGTCCTCTGTGTTATTTCGTTTGTTTTCTCTTTTTTCTTGTTTCTTGCGGATGAATATTCACACGTACGGACACACACAAGTACATATACGTACAATATAATGCGCTCACTTCTGTACTTGCGCGTTTGAAAATGCTATCAAAAAAATTGCTCAAGAGCTCCGAAGCGTAACGATTTGTTGGCTTACGACAGGAGAGAGACAGAAAAAGGACAGAATAGAAATAGTCGGAGATCGTCAGCTTAAGTAATTCTTACAGATCAAGAAGCTTTTGTCTTTAAGATTAGGCGTCGAAAGTAAGGGGATGCAGAAATAAATTACTGTTTAACACTCTTTTAACCTAGTTTGAAATACGTTTTCGTAATTCCGGCCACATGTTTGACCTACTTTTTTACTTGAGTCATTAGTTTTATTTTATTCAGCTGATTTAATGTAGGCATTTCTACTCATGTAAGAAGTTACTTTATTTAAGAAGTTCGTAACGTGAAAAAATTCTGCTTCTGTAATAGTCTTCCGTTATTTATTTTTCTATTTGCTTCGATGTCACAGTTTTGTGTTTGCAGCAATTCGGAGCCGCGCTACTAAAGCCAGAGGTATTTTAAATAGTTAAAAGTTTGTAAGAGCGAGAACTCATTGGATAAATGTGTTTTATTGCAAGATTAAGTTACTATAGTAGATGAGGGACGTGATTGAACAGACTCGTTAACTTCTGTTCACTTTTTTCTCCTAATATATCTAAAATGCATTTAAAAACTTTTACAAACAATTCTTGATAAACGTTACAAATTTAACTCTAATAAATTAATAATAACGAACTCTTATTTCTTATCAATTAAATTAATAAATCGAAAGCTTTAACTATGCCCCTACTTTTAAACTGCTCGAACTTATTCACAGCTTTATTGCTGACATTTAGTGAGAAAAGTTTCTTCATGATTTCGTTTCAGTCCAGATAGAACTAGGTACAAACTTCCCTGCGCTCTCTGCCGAATAATAACGAAAAATACAAACACCCAATTTCTAAATCTTCTCTTAACAGAATCCGACTATTATTCTTTCACGCTTGACGTTTCCTAGCTTGTCTTTCCAACTTCCTTCTCCGAGATTAACGCGATAGACAACTTTTTTTTCTGAATTTCAAACACGAGGATTTGATAAACTTCCAGATGTCAAAGTCGCTCTGACAAAAATGTCAAATCGAAACGCATCTTACTCCTTCCAGGCTTTTTCCGGCACTGACTTTTTAGTCCCACCCTCCTTTTTTCTCACACGCGCAACCAAATTCGCATGAGAAAGTTTTCTCAGCTCTCCGATATACGCACCGAATCATGCTAATCGCATGTCTTGGAAGAAATAGAATAAGCTGGGCCCAGGAGGCGGTAATTTTACAGTCTGGGCTAGTCTGGACGCAATTACGCAGCGGATATAAAAATTACAGGGCCACGCGCGCGCTGCTGGCGTCCTCCGCTTTTCCATTAGCTGCTTCGAGATGCAGAGAGGAGGTAGTAGGAAAGCTATATAGTCGGTCGAGCTACAGTCGCCATCGAACGCGTTTCCCGCGGCGAGCAACAATGTAATTATGAAGTTCACTTGCCGATGAGAGTGAGTGAGAGAGAGAGAGAGAGAGAGAGAGAGAGAGAAAGCGAATACGTTTTATTAATTATTAAAGATATTTTAAATAAATCATTTTATCGTTTTAATTTAATTTGATGGTTTTAATTTGTTAAGTGAAAAAAAAAGATTATTTACGAACGTTTTTACTCATTATTTAATTGTTGAATTTTTCCATCATATTGGAGATCTGATATGGCGATGCGTTGCAAATATTTATTCATGAAATCACAATAAAATATTCATCAACTTCAATATTTATTTACGGGGAATAAAGTTATATTTAATTTATACGCTTTTATTTTTTTAACGCATTATTGAAAACATTAAAATTATTCAAGCTGTTATAATTCATACCAACTTACTCCATTTATAAAGAATTAATTAATACAAACAATGAGATTGACAACAGTAAACAACATATACAAACAGTTACAGAAGTAATTAAATAAGGTGCTACTTTTGCAAACAAACTAATTGAATAAAAAAGAGCTCCAATAAGAGACAAACACCATGGAATTATTAAATAAATTAGTTAGAAAGAACGATTTATGAGTTTCTCGTTAACGCTAAATTGAACGGCGAGCACATAAAATAAAACTTTAATTTGATTCCATCCAAAATTCTCTTTCCACTTGCTCTGTAAGTCGAAAATCCAATAACAGAATCTATATTTATGAATATTGCGAATTTGGCTTTAAGTCATGTATACATCGAAGTCCCAGCGGGCAGCAATCAGCTTTAATATCATACTTAGGTAAAGGAAAAAGCCAAGATTAGTTATGGTTGAAATACGGGGAAAGGAAAAGTTCTGAAATAATAATGATATAGTGGACTGAAAAAATCTAAAAAATTTTCAAACTTTATAGCAGATTTTACGAAAAATCGAGTAACTTTTAAAAATATAAAAATACAGCTATTGTATATACATTATAATAATATACATTCAAATAATATTAATATTTTAAAATAATCATTCCAAAAATGAGTGTTTAGTTTATTTATCATGTTGAAAAGAAGCTCACTAATTTATTCTTTATTCTACTAGTTTTAGCTCACTAATTTATTTATCTGCAATGAATTACTCTAAAGAATTTACCTCCAAAATTGGGTAAGATTTATTTAGTTTATTCTATTTAGCGTGTCCTTTTTACTTAACGTTGCATGACCTCATTAGATCGTACATTATCCTTATTATGTCATCTAATTAAGTATCCACTTATGCAAATAAAGTTTAATTGCAAGATTTATACGCTTCATTAAATAAACATATTTTCACCGGTTCATAAAACACAATTGAGATATTATTCGATCCGTGTGTTGCAAAGAGAATAACATTTACAAATCTTAATTAAGATCAACGTATCAACAAACATTATTACAGCTTTAATTCTCGAGAGGCAAAGGTTCGAAACAAAATGTTAACGTTTATCCCAAATGAAAACAAACTACACGTAATCAAACATTAAAATAACACGTCTTCGCAGAACCTCCTAATAATAACACGCAAAACAAAACCCACTCCTCCGAACCTAAAAATAACCGCATAAAAACTACAAACCCAGCGAAATATTTTCCAACATCTCGCAAGCACACTTCCAACCAACCAGAAAAAAAAGGGCAAAATACAACGTATACCTACTCGGAGCGAGTGAGTTATCAAGCGATCGGTGGCGCTCCGCGCAAGTAGTACGAGTAAACGAGGCTGCCCGAGCAGCGGGCAAATCGCGGGTCAGAGCGATTTTGAAACGCCGCAGCGAGCCGCGTATATATATACGAGCAACGGCCACTACTCACGCGATCGCCCCGCGGTGCCTGACCCGCGTGCATTGCTTTTAATTTCATGTACACATGCTTCTGAGTGTATTTTCTTCTGCCTGCGCTCGGGATACGTGTTGGCTATTTTTCATTTTTTTTTCATTTTTTTTTTGTTTTCTGGGAAACGTGGGGTTTTTGAGCTTGTGTTTTGCGGTGGGTAATGAGGGGTTGTTAACTTTTAGCGAGGGGAGAATGTTTTTGCGTTTGGATGATTGATGTTGCGGAAAATTGTTGGGGTATTTTTTGCGGAACTTTTTATTGTATTGATCTTGAGTGTTATTATTTTATGATTGGATAGTCGTTCTGAATAGGCAAAAATTTCGTTCTAGAAGTTGTTTACTCGGTACAAAATTGTTATGATTTTTGAATATTTAAATTGTTTTCGATTGTATGGTAAAAATTTCTCTTACCTGAAAACTCAGTTTATGTCCATGGATACGGATATCTGTAAATGCCTGGGTTATCATCAAATAAATGTGAATCTAGAAAAGAAATAACACGTGAATTAGACGACTTGCGTGGTTTTTGCCAGTTTAAAAGCTCAAAGCTTTTCAGATAAAAAAACCTACTGCGCTTTGTGTATTTTTATTTATCATTGTAAACTTTGCCAAAAAAATGTACTCGATGGAAACTGAACGGAAAGATAAATATTGAAGGACAATAGTAACAGATAAAACTTTTGTGTTTTTACTGGAAAACTTTTTTCATATATATCAATAATTCTAGTTGTGTTTCGGTAAAAAAGAAAACACCATAAAAAAAACGAATCAAAAAGATTTTAATCGATGTTTTCAACACACCATTCAATTGTAAAAATACTATGTTTAACTCTGATCAGTTGAAATTTATCAGAATTTTCTTGAAAAGGTACAATGTTTACAATGCTATGCATGATGTGAAATGCATTAATGTAAAAAAGTGAATTATTATAATTTATAGAATAGAAAATAATAACATTACTGTTTTATTCATCTTTTCTTCGCGAGAGTCAAGGACTCAACTTTATTCACAAAGAAATCAAATTATTCTCTTCACTTCTTTACTTTCCGTCGAAACTTATTTACATTCAAAAGTTGCAGGAGATTGTTGTAAAATAAAATAAAAAATTCTTGAATAGAGTATATTTTAAGAGTGCCTAACAAAGTCGACTCTTATTAATTTCAATTTTCCATTATCAACCAAAAATCCTCTATTTCACCACAAAAAAAATCAAAACATCATTATTCACATACGCAAAAATCAATCCCCACCTCAAACGACACCACTCCCCCTCAACACTCAACCCAGCCGAATTTATACCATCAACACACCCCCAAGATTAATACACCATTCCATATTTATTCCTCGCATTATACTTTCCGCGCTCCCGACTCCCAACCTTATACATACCCACTCCCCGTGTATACCTTTCCACCCAGCGACTACTCTTCCCCCGGCATAATTCCATTCCCGTTCCTCCTATTCCATCCATTTCTATCTCTCCGCTCTTTGCTCTTGCTCGGCTCCCTTCCATTAATTCCGTCTCGGCTCCCAGGCGCGTAAGGCCGCGGTAAAAGGCCGTCGCCGATCGAATCGCAGGCGCCTCGGAGGCTTCTTAACGAAGTTGCCGCGCTCTCCTGGATCACACAATGTAATTTCCCTCGCTCTCGCGTAGCGCAGATTTAATGAACCAGGCCGATCGGCTGCCGAAGGCTACGTACTCGCGGTGCCAGATAGCACGCGTCTCTTTTGCGCGAGTCTTCGTGGAGGGGTTTTGTTTTGCTGCGCGGGCTCGTGAGGTTCGTTAATTATTCCGCGAGTCGAGTTGGGTTCTTGATTGAGGCGAGTGAGGAGGAGGTTTTGGGTTTGGAGTGACGCTTGTTTTTGTATGGTCCGGTTTGGTTGGTTGCTCGAAATATTAATTATTGAAGATTGTGCGATAAAGTGATGCAAGGAAAGGTAGGGTTTGGTTTAAGGGTACCCGTATCGAGTTATCGTATCGAGTATCGAGTTGTGAGAATGTAATTGCACCACTTTCTATAATTCGATATTTACGTTTAAATAAATTAAATGCAAATATCAAAAATTGTATGTACATTAGCTTCTTTTAATTACAAGAAATTTCCAATATTTGTATTAATTGTCTGCAATGACATACAAGATGGAAATTTTTCTCTGGATACATTAACATTTCATTTCACCATTTTACAAAATGCTTTACTCTACAAATTGTATCATCAGTCACATTTCTCCTCTTTATCTCGCACCTAAAAAAGAACCACGCACTCTTTTCACAATTTAGCTTCTATCCTCACCTACCGAACCACCGAACCTTAAATTCATCGAGTCTTTTCCTGCAACGCAGTAACCGAGAAAAAAAATTGCACAACGCCTGCAAAATTTATCGAAACCGCGCTCAGCATCCCCAGCATAAAAAAAAAGCTTGCAAGCAAGCTTTGTCTTCTCGCTCAAAATGCAAGAGGCCTCCTGCAAAATATACGGCGCACGTTATCTCAGCAGGCAGAAACAATTTATTCCCGAGAGCTCCTTCCTCAGCCCCGAAGACACGCTCGGCTTCGATTAATCATATTACGAGGAGGCAGGGGAGAGATAGTCCCTCGTGCGTTTGTGTAAGCCGGAATGTAAACAGCAGAGCCGCCATTCCTTCGAGAAGAGAAATTTATTAAATCCTATTAAGCTGTTTTAATAGATTTTAGTGTGACGATTATTCATTCGAATGGGAGCATTAATTTGTACGGGATTTACCTCGGCGCTGTTTTCGGCTGATAGAGTTTTGATGAATATTGACTTGTCCGTATGTTTTACGAGGATAAACACGTAGATTTTCATTTTATGAGGATAAATACTTAGTAAGTATTTTATTTATGTATAAAAACAATTGTTTATTTGAACGTAATAAATACTTTAAACGTACAAGTGATTGTTTATGCGAACATTTTGAAAACAAAATGTTTTCAAACTGTTATCGACATCCAGATAGAAGCAAAAGTGTCGGCCAAATGCAGGAAAACAATTAATGATTCGAGATACTCGGATTCGCCCCGGCCACTCATTGAAAGTCAACGAAATGCGCGCCAGCATCTCACGTACACTACTTCGGCGCAGTAAATGTGATTCGAGCGAGACGAAGAAAAAGCGCTGATGCTAGGGTCAAACGCGTTTATTAAATCGCGGCAATCAATTTATTCGAGTAAAATAGCGAGTCCATTAACGTTGGGGGCACCGCGGAAAACATTGTGGAGCCGATTAACGTAACGATTTATGCGATTTAAATAGCGATTGTAAGTTTCCGCATTTTTTTATTTTTAATTTTAATTGACTTTTGGTTTATGTAGATCATACGGATTTTTTTTCAATCAGTATTTACTTATTCTATAGAGACTTATGAAATAAAATACTTGAAATTTAAATTACTGATTTTAATTTAATTTTAATTTTAATTAAATTTTTACCTTATTTTTTACTTTACAATAAATTAATAGAAAAGTCTGTTTATGACCAGCTATTTATTAAAGTATTACTTATTATCACGCAAATTTCAAGAGAATAAAAAATTTATCGCACACGTAAACCAACTTATTAAGATTCCCATGGTGTGCTTTTTATAACTGTCTAGCTTTACATAAAATATTGCGTTATTCGTCTTACAACTGTCGTCATAGAAGAAGGTATATTATTGCTTTATTATACATCACAAACACTAATATACAAGCATCACAATTCATCGCAGGTAAAAAATAAAGAATTAATAAATCTACCACTAAAAAAATACAGTGGAATCTATCAATGCATATAAATCGGCAAATTATGATTCGATAATATAAAAAAGGAATCAGCCCCAAGAACATTTCGACGGCGATATAAAAAAAGCACGTATATTTCACTTCTACAGCTAAAACCCGGACAGACGCATCGCGAATGCAAGGGCAGAGGGGCTCGAACCACTTTTCGTGTACTTTGCGGATGTATATGGACGTTGTAAGTTTTGTTTTCCACGCGGGAGGGCTGAAGTGAGAAAAAACGTTTCGAGAAATTGAATCGGCCCCCCGGGTTCTGTCGCTCTACCAGCTCTCGTGCTTCTGTCTCGTTCGGGCTTTTATATTTATCGATACAGTATGGATGTGACTTTTCGACTGGACCAGAATTTTGCTCGCTCGTAAAATTCTATGTTAAAGTTTTGTATGTGTTTTCGTGTTAGTAAAAAGGTAATGTAGTTTGCACGATAATCGACGAAAATGACTAGGCTTTTAAATGAATGCAACTACAGTTTTTTCTTGCATTAAAATGATGTGATGAATATTTAAACAGTTTTTTATATGATATATAAAGTGTAATATTAAAAATATTTTTTTTTTCAATTTTAAAATTTTTTTAAAACATTGTAATAAATGCATGTTGCTTGTTGAAATTTGATTCTATAAAAAGTTTACTTGTTTTTATTATGGTGTTCAAGAGGAATTTCATTAATACAAAGTAGCAGGAAAAACGTTTAGCGTTCCGTGCGTTCTGATGCAAACTACTATCGGTTGGAGAAAAATAGGCAGACCCCTTTTTTTCTTAATAACTTGAAGGAAAAAAATCGCTAATTATTAGGACCAACTGGACATTGATGC
>JAPYZA010001981.1:0-18799 GCA_030522685.1 Eupelmus azureus
GCACTAAAGTGGAGACTAGATCTGTACCCAATGGGCGAAACCGATAAAGCGAAGGGTTACTTATCTGTTTGTTTGACGTCGATGAACGACATACCCGTCGAAGTGGAATACTGCATTTATATTGTTGACGCAAAAGAGAAGGTACACAAAATATGTTGTATATTGAAGAAACATAGATTCGAGGAGAAGACTTCTCGGGGAAACAATTGGGGAATGCCCAAAGCCATAAAAATTCAAGAACTTCTGGATGAGAAAAACGGCTTTCTGATCGGAAACAAATTAACGATCTTCTGTGCAATAACTGTAGACACGAGTGCAATCGACGCGTCTAAAGACGCTGAAGCTATGAGACGCCGAATGAACGAGTTCAATACATTTGAAAAACTGCTGAACAATCAGGAGTTCAGCGACGTGGTCTTGATCGTGGACGACAAAAAATTTTACGCTCACAAGATCATCCTGGCCAGCAGAAGCGCCGTTTTCGCTGGCATGTTTAAGCACGACATGCGGGAAAATCTGGAAAATACCATTGAGATAAAGGAGATGGATTACGAAGTGCTGCAGGAGATGCTGCGGTACATTTATACAGGGAAGATCGAGCGCGAGGACAAACTCGTGAAGGAGCTGCTGTCAGCGGCCAACAGCACTATTTACTTCGTGAAAGTTTAACAGTTGAGAACGCGATCGAATACTTACATCTAGCGGATCTTCACAATGTCGAGCGGTTGAAGCAGTATGCTATCGACTTCATCGTGAAGAACGCTAAGGAGATGGTCGACAAGCCGGAATTCAAATCGTTGGCTACTTTGCACGGAGACGTAGTCATAGAGGTTGTCAGTAGTCTCATCAAGGAATTAAGGACTTAATATGAAAAAAGAATAGTGATTCGTATTACTGTTATGTATGATTATTTACTGATATTATGTTATTAGTGGATTCATGTTTGTTGTATCTACACTGGAAATAAATTTGTGAAATTAATAAATTTAATTCATAATATTCTTCAGAGTTTTTTGATTATCATTAGCAATTAATTAATACAGAATGCAGTAGAATTTTTCGAGGTAAATCATCGTAAAGTAATACAATGTATAATTTGCGAGAGGATATTCACTTTATAAATCACGAAATTAACCCATTAAATCCAAAGCCCTATTTCCAAAATAAAAGTGACTATATTTTCGCACATTTTACTTTAAAATGGTTCAACTTAGGGATTCCCATACGTTTTTTTTAGTTAGAAATACCTGACAGCGTGATTATAAAGGTGAATCCGAAAAAATTCTTTTGGAATTTCGAAGTTAACTGCTTGCGTAAAAATGAACTTTAAAAATGAATTCTTAATAATGGTCATCGCAGATAAAGTTCAACTGTTAGAATTGGAAAAAACTTGTTACTCGATTTTTTTAGTAACAGGATAATTGCAAAATATAAATTTTTAACGAAAATCACTTTTAATTTCTTTTGACACAAAGGGGAATACACATAAAAAATATATTGTATATAAAATACATATTTTATCGTTCATGACTTTGTTGTGCACCAAAGTATATGACCGAATGGGTGGAATTATAAAATTATGAAAATTCCAATTTTTACAGAGTTTAAATAAATTGGATACTTAAGGACCCATCCAGGCTTCACGGGTCAAAGTGATAAAAATTAGAACGATATTTAGTTGGCCAATTCGAAGATTAAGACTATGAAAAAATTGATTTCATTCATCTCGTACTATTGCTATCTAGAACTTATTTCATTACTTTTTTCATGACTATATAAGTTAGTATTAGTAGTAAAAATATTTGTGAATAATATTTCTATTTAATAAATGCAAGTAAATGACTATGTTTATTTAAACTTATTTAAATTATTATTTAAACTTGTTATTATGAATTGAAAAACATATTTTATTTTGAAATAATTATTAAAAAATTGAGCAGACTGTAGTTTAAATCATTTAAAATCTGCAATAATTTTTTCTCTCTTCTTGGAGTAAATAAGCCTCTCGGTAATTCGTGTCTTGTATTTCGAAACATAAAGTCAATTGATAAAAATATTAATTGCGAACATTTTAATAGATAATTGGTTAATTTAATTAATATTATTACGACTATAAATTAAATAAACAAGTACGAGTAATAATACTTTTAATGAGGCTGACCACAATCGACTTATTTTACTGAAATCAAATTTAAAACAAATATTGTTATAGTCGAACTTCTTTCTAGCAAAAACGTAATTCAAAAGTAACTAACACGTAATTCAAAATAAGTAATACTCGCAAATGTAAATGCTATTCCATACAATCCTAATAAATAACCAATAAAAACAGAAATCATAAATACACGTTTCGAATTTGCGAATAACTCATTCTATTCTCTTTCTCCAAAACTCTCTTATCGAACAAAGTCAACACTCACTTACAAACCATTTCCAATTCATTCACCAAACAGCGACTTTAACAAAACGCAAGCGTAAGAACCCCTTAAACCACATACAGTATATGCTCGCGATACGCAAAAGAGAATCGCCCTACGACTCGGCGTTTCTCTCCCCTCTCTGTATATATATATACTAAGTACAAGCGATCTCATTTTCAGGGCCCCGCGCGCGTGCGAGAAACGAATGTTGGAGAAAAATCCACGGGAGTCAGATGCTAGAGACGGAAATTGCCGTATCGCGTCTGTTTGCAGCGCGAGGGCTGACAATTTGCGACACTTAAGGGTTTGATTGTTTTTGGATAGGGTGGGTTGATAATTCACTTATATGTGGATAGGGTAAGAAAGTGCTGCTTTGAGTATTAAGGAGGATTGAGTTTTTGGGTATTTTTAGGAGTCGGATGTAAAACGGTTATGGGATTAGTGATAAGGTTTGTTAAGAATCACTGATTACTGTTATAGAGGTTATTGTAAGAATATAAAAAGCAGTTCATACATAAATTGATTTCGTGAGTCACGTATACGTATGAATATAATGAACGAACTAGACAAAAGGTTAAAGTTGATGGAGACGAATTTAAGAAGGGACTATAGCAAAAGTATAAAGTAGAGCTATTCATTCGAAAGAGAAATCGATAGAAAAAGCCGGGTGTAATCTGATGAAACGAATTTGGAATCAAAAATCGGATAAATAAAAATGGAAATAAACAGCAATTAGCACAGAAAAATAGTGTAAAATCCACAACTAAATTCCATTAGAATAAACAAATTAGACTCAGTCGGTATCTCGAAAGCACCAAGCCAAAAGACCCATATACACGTAAACCTTCAGAGCTACAATTTTCAAAAATAATCAAAGAATACATATACATATAATCAAAGAAAAACTCCCACGATCCTCAAAGAAAAGGTATATACATAAAATAATCATTATTTATCCACGGAGCAAGTGCCAATTAAAAACAAATCAACAATACGCTCCAACCCTCCCCGCCAACCGCACACACCCAAAAGTCTGTTACCACTTAATCAAACACACAGTAACGCGTCCCGTCCCAAAAATCTCGACCTCCTCCCAATAACCCACGCATCTCCGCATCAAAACAAGCGCGCCACCAACAACAACACAGCCGCCGCTTAGTATATAGAGGGGATCTAGCAACTCAAGGAAGAAAGAAAGGAAGGAAGCGCGCAGCTCGAATCACATATACCAACACACTTATACATACACTCACGCACACAATCGCGCGCCGGCGCGAAGAGTGGGGCAGTCGCAGCCGAAGACGACGCTACTTTAGTCAGGCGCGCTGGCCTAAAGCCAGTCGTTCTCCAGCCGGCGAATCAAGCGCATATACACACACTTAGCACGCTGCCTTACGAAGCCTTCGTCCTGCACTTCTGTGAGAGGCCTACCAGCAAGTAAGTAAACCAGCGAGATGTTCGCGCAGCTGCTGCTGCTTTGGAGAAGGGCAGGGAGAGAGAGACGATAAAAAGGAGAGCGTGTGAAATTCGAGGCGAGGGCACGCGACTTGCGCAACAGGCCGGCTACGCTGTATATAGAGAAATACATGTATACACGCTTTGATACCGATACACGCGCGCGTCGAGTGTAAACAAGAGAGCCGCACGACGCGGTGCGGGGTATTCGGCGACGGAAAAAGTGCATCTCCGCTCTCTCTTCTTTTCATAACCACGGAAAAGGCAAAATTTCTTCTAAAGCCGTAAAAAAAGTGCGTACATCCCATACAAAAACGTTCGTATCACGTCGCCTACACACCAATGCCGGCGCCACGTTAACGCAAAAGCAAGCCCGTATTTGGACTCGCGATGAAGATACGACGCGCGCGGAAATGTTATTTTTAACGCGCAGAACCAGCCGCGCGATATCGACGACGGATATTCACGATTGAGAATCCCCCTATTTATGCTTTTCGGCGTCCCTGGGTTCTTCCCGCGGCGTGCCACGCCTCGGGGGCCGCGCCTGTGTGAGTGCTTTCACGCGGACGTTCGGAACGAAAGCCGGATCGTTGTGATTTTGAGATAGGCCGTGGTTGATGTAGATTCGGTTGTTTTTGGAGTTGAGAGACTGTATGGGGATGATAGGCCTGTTTGATGAGTTGATCTGTGTGTGTATTGTTTTTTTTTTCGTGGGAGAGGGGTTGGGATGTGGTTGGGGAATTTTGGGTTTGATAGTAGGGGAAGGTTGGTGATATTGGATGATGGAGTGATTTTATGGAGTGGTGGTTTTTGATGGAGTTAGGGGGAGAAGATGAGGTTTAAGGGCTTGCTTAGTAAAAACAGGAAGGGGTAATTATTCTTTCGAGATAAAGTCTTTTCTTAATTGCGTTGGGGCAACGTTTACGTTCGTTTTTGGACGTATTGTTCAAACACGCGTTCGAGCGTAATGAATTCCATTTCTTCTGCAATTGTTTTTCGCTTGGACCAGATTTAAAGTTCAACTAGCTAGGCCTTATCATTCAAATTCATTTTTGATTAACTAATAACCATAAATTCTAGTTAAGGACCTATTTCGTTTTCTATCCACGGAGTTATTTATCAAATTATCACAACACTGTATATTAATAACTACCAATCTAATCTGCAAATTCCTATACTCGGCTCACGTTCACGTCCAATCTCCAAATTAATTCTTCCCGCGCTCAAACAAACCTAGATCCACCCCCGCACGATCCGTCCATCCCTAAGTAATGCGCTGCGCGCAAAAATACACCGACCAAAATGCTCCAGTCAATCTATGAATTCGAAACATACCATAAGAAATCGCTACTTCACCGAGCGCTTATATTTCTTTCTGTAACGTTTCTGCCTACGCGTACAGTCAACAGAAGAAAGTATAAGACGCCGACTGACGTAGCGGGCTCTTTTTGGAAAATGATCGCGCTGAGCAGGGAACTGATCGTCTGCCGTTTATTTGTGGGACGAGGTTTTTCGTCGGGTGTGGTTGCGCAGCTGGCTGTGTTTTGATTGGATATTTTTACGAGTTGAGTTTGTATACAAAGATACAAGATTGTCATGGTCTTGATTGTTATCTTTATATAGAAGCAAAAGGTCTAATAGCTTATTGGGAATAGAATTTGGTTAAATTAATGGTGTATGTAAGATGATAATGTTTTGAAGTGTAATATTAAAAATGTGAATGGAGGTTGGATAAATTTTAGCATATTTTGGGAATGATGTGGTATAAACTTTTTGAGTGATGCAAAAATGTATTTTTTCTTTTTATTTACCTTTTTTATAATCAGGAACATATTTGAAATAAATTTGTAACATTGTCATAATCATGATTTTTATTTTAATTTTGATTTTGCTAATGTATTTGAAAATGTTTCAAAGTGTATGCTGATGTACCCAAAATGTTGCATAAATAAATCAAAACAATCCGACATCAGCAATATTGCCAAAATATGTTACTTACACTTGCCTTTTCTACTATGGTATTTATTTTAAAAATCATAAATTTTAAAAAACTGTTTATTTAAATTTTACAAAATTTTGATCCACAAATATGTCAAGAATGTAAATAATTCACTTCAATATTACAGATTTTTCAAATTTATCGTACGAAATTGATTCTTGCGAAACGTGTTACCTATCGTCTGTTTATTTTCATCGATGATTGCAGCATCAATTATATTCGCATCAACAAACAAAACGTTCCCGCGGAATTATCGCATCAAGTGTGTTTACAAGTAGCCACTTCTCCCTCGATAAAGAGTTATTAAATGACCACTCCGAAGGATTTGTCTCATTAACATAACTGATTCATTCACAATCCTCTGCCTCAATAAACACCCACAAAAGATGGCTAAAAGAATTCAAACAATCTATCCATATCCATAAATAACCCAAAAACAACCCACGACTGAAATTTCCATTTTCCAGGTCTATCACTCAAACTCAGTTAGGTCCCGTGTACCATCAAAGACAGCCCACTTAGATCCAATTAGGGCTTATTTACATTTCTGTTCGACAAGTACTTAAAAACCCCCTCCGGTCTATATTTATAACCGGCCGCAAGCTCGGCCTAACAAAAATCCAAATCAATCCAGACTTCCGGTCTTTGACAGAGTTACAGTAGCCGCGCGCCGATATATAAATATCCTCTCCAGGCCTCTCTCTTGTCCACCCACGCTCCAGTGCTTTCTCACACTGCATCTGTATACAACAGTTGCGAGCCACGTGTGCGCGACGCCGGCACGACTCTGCTTCTCGGCTATTTGACGAGAAAAACAGTGCTGGAAATAGGACTTTTTTTTGACGCAAGACAAGCAGACGTCTCCGGGTACTCCTTTTGGTTCTCGATTTCCGGTTCCGGACAGTCGCTTCTTATTGAGAATCAAAATTCAAATGTTGGACGTAATTTCAGGCATTAAAGCGAATAGAAATTCAGTTAGTTAGGCCTAAGTAGTCCCTAATTCTACTGGTTTATCTAACCTTCACTATCACATTAATAAAAAGACAACCCAGTAAGGCCCTAACTAGTCCTAATTTCCTCATTCAATTTCTCTTACCAATCGACACGAGCCACAATGTCACGTCCTCCCCAAACTTCCTCGATCACTCTCCAAACACTGCATCAACTCACTCGAATCACCAGAACAATCCGGCGATATCGCTAAGACCCATCCTGTTCCCAGTACGCACGAGCCAAGCCTCGATAAGATATACTTACACCTAAGGCGTGCGAGCTCCGCGAATTCCAGCGCGTAATATTACGCGATCGGCCTCGCGCCCGTCCATCTTTGGCGTGGTGAGGCCGGTTCGGTAAACAAAATCGGAATGTACCATTGGAGCACTTTTTTTTCTCACCAGTTGCTCGTGATCTTATAGACGTAGAACTGCTGTGGGAGGGGATATACGTGCGAGGGTTGGTTTACGCTGATTTCAGGTGGGGTGAAGTAACGTAGAATCTATAGAGGTTCTGATGCATAATTTACGACGATCGCCGGCTGCGCGTGCGGCTGGTGAATTATTAAGGATGCGAGTTTATTTAAAGAGGGTTTATTGAATTCATGTCGGTGTGTTTAGGTTCTGCGCATATTTTTTGCGGAGAGGGTGGCGTATTGTGGGTAGGCGAGTTTTGTTTTTTGATGGGTGTAAGTTTAATTTTTAATTGTGGGATTATTTAAGGAAGTTGTTTCATTGGGATTTTGTTTAATTTATCACGTGATTATCTGTCATTAAGTGAAAAGATTATAAGCTTGTGAATTTCGCTTGAAGAAAGCGATAAACGCAGTTTGAAACTCGTAAAAACGCATCGTACTGACGTTAAAAAGAGCGGCTTAGGTTATCGGAATAAAGAATTGAGAAAAAAATTTTCTACTCCCGTTCTAGGAAGCCAATTGACGTTACTTTTGATTTACACTTACTTGATTGATCATTAAGCTCTCGATTAAAGCTTCACCTATGGAATTTGCTCGATTTAGCAGCGAAAAATCTTTTAAGCAGAAAAATGACAAATTATTCATTAAAAATTTAAATTCTCAACGACTACCCCTAATCTAACAACCCATTTTTTTTTCATTAACGTAAAACAATTTAAAAAAAAAGTAAATTATATCAGCATAATATATTTGCATGAACCACTGAATAAAAATCTCCATCAATCAGACCAAACAACTGCCCACACCAATTATCCCAAAACTCCCGCCACAAAACCATATCCACCACCCACTGAAATCATCCACCCCTCCTCCAAAGCAATCACCTCAAAACCACCCAATCCTTATCGCTCACCCAATAACCAGAACTAAACAATCCCAGGCACGTCTAGACCAGAGCCATGGAAAAATGCCCGCTCGCAAACGAGACAATATAACCTCGGCGTTGCTCGTGGAATCGTGGCATGCAGGCGACGTAACTGGGTCAAAACCGCGCCACAGTCACATATACCCCCGTGCGTATCTACATTTTTTCTCGCATCCTGCGCGCTCGCCTCTGACTCAGACGCTCGACGAATATAGGCGCTGACGGGCTCGATTTGCTCTTTTTTTTTCACTCACGGCCGGTGGGTTGAGACAATTTGCGCTGGAAGCTGCGCGGCGGTATGTTTGAGTGATATGGTTTAGACTCTTGGTTGTATTAGATTTATCTGGAGCAGTAGGTGGTTTTGTATCTAGGATGGTTATTGGATGTTTTATGGTCCGTTCGTGTGAAACCTTGGGTTGGACCGTTGTGAAGTGGAATGTGAAAAAGTAGAGAGCGAGACGCTTGAGATGCGTGTGTACTTGGGAAAATTTTTATTACAAACATGTGAATTGTTAATTTTTACTACTTCAGCCTGGTGACCGCCAATGATTTATTGCCACGTTTATACGAAATTTTCACGTTACCGCGTTGTTTCTTTAATCGATGACACAGCCTCGTGTCCAACACTTGGGACGATTAAATTACTACTTTCACTTTCATTCTCATTCCTTCACATCTCCCGCGTTTTATTTAAAGCAGAATCGTCAAAGATGATTGCTACTGCCGGTACTGATGGCTTATTATTAGAACTGATAGGCTGTTCAGTGAACAGAATTTTTAGTAAGGGTTTTAGTGGTTTAAGATAGACATTGAGACCATTTGTTGAAAAAATAACTTGAAATATTTAACCTCCTTTTCAAAGGTTAAGGATACCCACGCGATTAAGTAAGCCAATTACTCGAAATGAGTAATACGCAAAAAATAATGGCAGCAATAAAGTGTTTGTTGCGCTTAAACTTTCTTATCTTTGCAATCTTAAAAGGTAGATTAAAATAACTTTACTGGCGTCATCAGCGTGAACAACATTTTTGAAAATTCAATGAAATTAAAAATAAGATTTTATTGAAAGCTTTTCGCCGACATGTGATGTAATTCAATTTTTTGTATAATACTAAAAAAATACAGTAAATTATTTTTATCAGATCAAATCCAGAGTACTAAAATGCTTAAAAATAAGAGCACAATATGAATTTCATTAGACTTTATGCGTACTTCCACGTCCAAAAGCCGTAAATTTTCATTATAACCCAGATCACGCTTCAATTTACATTCAGATAACTCACGCGACGAAATAAAAATAAATAACTTCGCTCCGAGTTATAATTAACTTCCTGTAGTGTCTCGAGATTACAGGATTTGCCAAAATATAAAAAAAAAAGGACGCTTGAACAATATTCTACTTCAAATTTAGCGAATCGAGTTATTTCGCTCTCGTGACGTAAGCCGCGAATGCAAATCTCGCGCGGTGAGGTTTATGAGGAAAAATGCGAGGTCGCCGCGGTGTCAAGTTGTTTTGTGCGTGCCGCATCGACGAAAATATTAACGGTGAAAATTTCTGGTAGATTTGATACGATTAATAGCGTGATTATTAAAAACTTATTTCAAAGAGTTTTCTGAAAAAAATACGAAAATAACGTGCGAATTTATAGCATCTGTAAGAAATTGAATGGATGCAAAAAGGCGGGACCAAAATAAAAATTGTGAATTCAAAGATAAAAATATGCCTTCATTGTAATAACAATAACAACAACGAAATTCGTCAATTTAATTACGAACCTTGTCAAGGAATTCCAAATCCGATCAATCACGAAACCAATTTCAATATTCACTTATTTAATGACCGACCGAATCACGCTACCAGAATTCAAATCCTGACTCATTTTCCCCGTCCACGATTGTCATTACCCAGCATTCATCAAAAGGGTCTATCTAATCCATCTATCAGCGGCGTCCCACGCTTTGCTCACTAAAATCGTAAAATCACAAAGAAGCAAAAAAAAAAGAAGGTTAATAGATGTACAAAAAAAGGAAGTCATATACCTTGACTGAACAAATTTTCGCGTCACGCCGCAAAAATAGCGAGAGAGAAAAAGATGACTTATCGAGATCGAAGCTGTTAGTCATCGGTGGTACGTTTTTTTTCATTTTAATCACTCCGCGTGGGTGCCAAGTTTTCACTTGGAAAATTGTCCTAAGTGTGGCCTGGAGGTAGAAGGAACGTCTGGAAAAGGTGTAGGCGAGGTCACGGTTTTGACTGGATGGTTTTCTTCTTAGAGGTTTTATCTGTCTTCTTTATTGCCGAAATTAAGGTATATTTTTGAGCTTTCTTGAATAATGGACTTCCTGGAGTAAAGGAAAATAATTTTGACAAAAACACCAAAGAATAGTCAATTTTTGGACAACGATTTGTTTTCGTATCCATCAAGGTTATTGTTTAGAGTTATGATTCACAAAACATTCTTTAACGATTAAGCACCTAACAATACCGATTACTTCACGATGCATAATTTGCTTACTCTTATGTTGATGAGCAAAAAGTCGTCGCATTCACTACGAAAAATGGCAGTTCAGACGGTATCTCGAAAGGTCAATCGTTCATTCAGTCAGATTTATTTTCGAGATACGATTCATTGTACAATCCGAGGTAATGTAAGGAATCATAGATATTAAAAATAAATTATCCATCATAAATAACTTGCGATTATTTATTCCATTTTCAGTTCCCGCCCTGAGTCCCATACGTAATGTTTATTTTGAGAGAGAAAATACTGGCAAGTTTTTATCATTTCCGTCGGATCATACGACTTTTCTGAATGAGCAATGAGCGCACGTTCGTAGTGAATTTTAATTATTTCTTTTTCAGCGAAGCGTCATAACGTGATTCATTTTATCTACAATAACAAAGTTATGATTGCGGCATATCTCCGCTCTGGATATGCTACATTCTCGTACATTCCAGAGGAAATTTTTTATTTTCTCGAATTACAATTAACAATGCTTTCTTCAATCTTCACAATAAACGTCTCATTGAAATACCAACAAGTACTTCATTTTTATGAAAATTAATGACGAATCACCGAATTACCAAAAATACCACACAGTTTTCCTGCTTCTATAAAAAGAAATTATATCCATCTTATGTCATGCATTATGTCATTTGTCATTCTTCAACAAGCATTCGAAGGAGAACCATAGGCGTAGGAATCGAATGTACAAACGCTAAATATAGGAAGTGTTTACATCACTTTTCCGCGCGTATACAAATTTGCTTATCTACTCGAAAGCTAGATTCTATTAATAAATCACGTTCAGCAGCTATTTGCCACAATATACCCACAGCTGAGCTATTTGAATAGCTGAGCCGACAGCGGTGGAAAAAAAAGTAGCCGGTGATTCATTCTAATTGATAATTGCTGGCTTTCGCTATCTTATCGCCGAAGATTATAGTATTCGTCGTTTGCATTTCCCATCGCGCCTCATTAAAAATACAAAAATTGACGTTGATTAAACGCTGAAATCAACCCGAGAAAATTAGACGATTGCTAACCATCCGTCCGCCACCGTAACCAATCAGTAAACCGACGCTGAAAGCATTTACAATAACAACAACTCAACAAGATCCACAAAAAAAAGCAAATCATCATACCAATAACCTAAAATCATCAATGACCCAACTCTCACCCACCGATCAAATCCCACCAGGCGAACCTAGTACAACCGATCGCTCAACCCTCCACAGACACAATCCCTCGCAACTCGCTTTTTCAACCGCAAGTCTAAGCAGCTCACCATATCCGCGCCCTCCACGTATACGCTTCTTAACTCGGCGACGCATGTCTGCGTATCGATTTGCACCGTCTACGCCCCAGCTCCGAGCTTTGTTTTACATTCGTAGATATATAAAGCGTCCGAGCTCGCGCTTAACTTTCAGCTGCGCCCGTAACGCTGACCTACTCTCGGCGAGGCCGCGGGGAGAGGCTATAAGCGTGCGTCTGGTTTATGGGGGGTCGGCGAGACGGGGAAATTTGAATTAAGAGCGGCGCGTTTTTTTTCATTGTGAGTTTATCGATGACTGAGAGTGCGGGTTTTTGGAAATTGTGAGGGAGGTGCAGGTGGGTTTGGGATTGCGGATGGTTTGTTGGGGGTTGGGTGTTGGATGCTGGAGTTGGGAGCTGATTTTATGGTGTTTATTTATAGAGTGGTTGAATTATATTTAAAATAATATAGGATTGTTTTGGTATCATAATACAGAGTAATTCTAGTGCAGTTATGTTTAATTAGTTTATTATTTCATAATATTATTATCATATATTTTTTTTTAATTTAATTTATTTTTTATTGAAAAATTATGACTAAAAAGGTATATTTAATTAATTTATAATTAAAAATTTACTTTACTACGTAAGAGAGTATTATTAAAATTAAAATGCAAGATTATAAGAGGTTTCATAATGAAAATAAATAAGTAAAAAAATAAATTTTTGTTTATAGTCTGCGGCTGTCATAATATATCTCAACTTAGCTCATGTTGCAATACCCATGATAATTAATTTCTCATTTCTTTTATTTTTTTCAGATAAGCAAAAATGGTTACCATAACGAGGCTCGCGCTTGTCAAGCTTTTGGAACTCGTAAGTAATTTTTAATATTCTATATAAAATTCCATTCTTACCGTTTGATCGACACTTGTAATTCCAAAAGATTAATATCAACACGGCCGTAATATTCCACTAACGACAAAAACAACCAAATTCGGCTTTGATCTTAAATTAACGAATAGTTTCGTCGTACAACTAATGGCCTAAGATTACCGATATTCCTCAAAATTAATTCGCTATTATAATAGAACGCACAAAACTCCGACTAAAAATATGTCAAATCAATGCTAAAAAAAAAAGAACGCGTCATATACCCGTAATACATCAGTTTCTCCGCCTGCGAGGCACTGAATCATCCAGAGAAAGCGCTTATCGATTAATTACCGCATCGGCTTTTTATTATTCGCCCGGCAAAATCAATGAGCTCGCGCTGAATGAAGATTAAGCGCGTATAATCAGCTAGCATTACGAATTACGCCTTCTGTCACGCAATCCGGTATTTTAGATTAGCGCGAGAAGGGAAAAGTATACTTCTGACGCACTGCCGAAGGGACGGCAAGAGTCAAGGCTTCAATCGTGGATTTAATTAGGTACGATATTTTAATGCGACTGAAATATCGTTTCTGTTTTCTAATGAGAAATCCATGATTGAAGCGAGATGGCGATTAGAGGCTTGACCTCTTGCATAAATCACTCCTCACGCACTATCTTTTTTTTATCAAATATAGAACAACAACATTCGGTATCAATTCTTAAAAAAAAAACAAAATACAATAGTACAGCTTCACCGGCATAATCAAAACAGTCACGCAAGGGCAGCTGCCATCTAGTGGCTTTCCAAATCAGCGGCGAGCGAGCTGCATTTCAGCGGCTTCTCATTTTGGAAAGCTTCATCTCGTATGCGAAGCGGTGCTGGCGCGGAATGCGATGACATAAGCGCCGCGATTATTTGTACATCAGACGAAGTAATCGGCCGAATGTCCTTTATACAATTCCCGGGCGTTAGCGTTGGTTGAGGCTCGCTTCGTGGGCTTGGATTACTCAGGACTTGCGAGTGCTTATGGCTAGATTTGATTTGAAGAACGTTGCTTGATTATGGCAGAATGGAATTCGCGAGTGGCGCGTCTTGCGATGCCCGGCTTGTTCTACTTGAAGCTGTGTTTTGTTGACGAGCGCTAGGAGTTGGTGTTTGGATAAGTTATGATTCTGTTATTTGAAAGAATTAGAAGTGCGTTGAAAGAGTAAGATACAAAAGGCTTTGCTCAAAACAAAAGTGTTGATTAGGCTCAAAAAAAATTCGTTCTAAATTCAATTCAAGCAGGATGTTCGGATACATAGCAAAACGCAAAAATTGTTAAACTCAGATGAAATTATTAAAAAACATTGCAAAACCAGGGCATTCACATCTTCAACATCCCGTTACTCATCATTAACGGATAACCAATCGACAACGAACAAACGTACCTCCTGCATAAACTTCAAAGAAGCCTCGGCGAAAAATCTCGATTCCGTCTGCGTACTTCGTATATATATACGGACGAGGCCGCTTAAACAGGTCTCGGGGCGTATATAAAGTTAAGGCCGAGGATGACATCAGGAGGCGTGCTCATTGTGCAATCCGAGCGTGCCGTGATTTTTCGCGCGCGACGCCGGTGAAAAAGGCTGCATTGTTGGAAAATGTGCTAAGGAGGGAGAATGAATGAGATTTTCTCAAAGGCGGCGTTGGGAAAATTGATGCGATTCGTTTCCGGAGGTCTATTTCAAATTAAAATCCGGAAAATACCTGATTTTCTGGGTGGTGGTTAATGTGGTTTTATGCGATGTTTGGTTTGCTATCGTGTTTTTAAAGATTTTTTGTGTTTTCATTGATTTTGTAATGTATTATGGAAAAGTAATGCGATTAATTTATAATATATTAAAATTAAAAAAATAGTGCGGAATGTTGAGAAAAAAAACGTAAGAAAAATTAGGAATGAGGAGAAACGTTTATAGCGATTACTTCATAGAGTCATTTGCTTGTTTATGATTTTCCTGCTTCTATAAGATGATTTTCAGTTGTTTAATAATTCATTTGATATCGCGTTGAAAATACTACCATAATGTCAGAGGACATTCCATTGTTATTATGTCAACCTCCCGCGAAGTGTTTCTTCATAACAAAAATAATTTTAAAAAATCTATCCTTTCTCAGTAAGAAATTGTATTATTAATAACTTTTAAATTTAACATTAATTTTGATTTCTTAATAAAAAAATAATAGATTACTGATGTACCTCTTAAATTCGTAATGATTCATTAAGCCAATTCAAACAAATTCAACTAAATTTCGATCGATTACCATAATCCGCATCATTAAACCACTATCAGTCTAATTCACTGCTGGCATAATTCCTACTAAAAACAAAATGAGAAAACCGCTGCACTATAGACCCTCAGGCCGCGTGGCGCACAACGAGTGGCTTCTAACAAGAAGTTTAGTAATCCAAAGTATCATAATTTATTCAGGCGCGGATCGAATTGTGCGAGATATCATAAGTACGTTTGCACTTACGGCTCAGTTCCATTGGCCCCGTTCGCGCCTTCTGCGTCGCATATATACATACTTCGGAGCGGCGCGACGGTATATAGATATAGATCTTAAATCAAGCGACGGCCGAGGTGGAAATGACAAGCTCAGCGACCAGCTAGGCGTTTGTTTTCTGTATTTATATTATGATCGAGATTTTTTTGTAACTATCGCGGGATTAGGCTCAAGAAAGATGTAATAATTCATCTTCACAATACTTTCGATGTTTGAATGTTCTGTATAAATAACGTAAATATTATACTCCACAGATCTTAGTATGTATCATTATCGGATTGCACTACAATTCGGGTACAGGATACTCAGCTGGAGAGGATTTGCTGATTACGGGAACGTTCTGCGGCTACCTCGTGATTCTGGTCGGTCTGTTTGCAGGCGGTATTATGGGAACGCCGGTCAACCGACGTGTTGTAAGTATAATTTTATTCTGGTGTTTTTGGTATTTAGATTGTATTCTAAAAAGGATAATGATGAAATTGCAAATAAGTGTGAATTAATCGAACCTGGAGACTCACATTCAAGATTGATGTGTTACGAAGAGTTTTTACTTGCTGAACTTAAGGGGACAATCCACCTTTAAGGCTTGAAAATAAAAAAAATTAAAAAAATCATTATTTTAAAATTTTTAACTTAATTTAAAAAACAATTAAAATCCTTCATGAATGTGGGGGAAAATACCTTTATTTTAAGTAGTTATATACTATAGTTGATTTCATCGAAGCCCTCCCTAGTTAGTCGATGAAGCTTTATATCCATAATTGCTGCCCCGTAAGGTTTCTTATGACCAATTCGAAGAAATTAATTTTTCTAAACGGATTTAGCTTCAGTATCCTCGCCATTCTCGCATGAACGAGGGGTTTTTTAATTGACTGAAAAAAAGTGGTACAAAGATATATAAATAGGGTAAAATTATTAACATATTAGTGATAAATTTATGTTTTGTACTGTAAAATTAAAAAATTTTTGTTTTCCAAAAATCTCCCATTCAAGGTGTAAATTGAATTACAGTTAGAAATGAAAAAAACTTGTGCATGGCAAAATATACAAGATTAAAATCATACATTTTACTCATTCTTCTCCACAAAATAATTTTTCCAATCAATCTTAATCTCCAAATATACCAAAAATACTATCCAACAGATTCTCACAGCACAACATACACCCACCCCATCTAATACCCTATACCTCTTTCAGGACCTGTTCTTCAGCCTGGTCGGCTGCGCCCTGTTCATCGCCGCCGGCTCGATCATCGTCGACAGGCACCAACACGGCTCGGGCAAGACGCACGACACCTTAATGGCCAAGGGTTCGCTCGCCATCATCGAGGGCATCTTTTTCTTCGTCGACGCTGTGCTCACCTTCAGGGGCGAGGCATAAGCTCCAAGCGTGAGCTCGCCTCCATCGAACCTGTGAAAGATGTTCTAGAGAGATTTCTGGCTTGACTACTGTCCGCGATTCTTTGGGATGTTTACTATTAGCTGGGTGGATTCGTTTGGGTTGGTTGCTTTATGCGACGAGTACTTTTTTCTTGCAGCGTCGGTCGCGATTCTAACGGGGAATGCAAAATCGTGATTTTATCGCATGTTTGCAGTTAGTTGTAAGATTTTTATGTGACACTGCCAGAGTAGCGTTTTATTTTTATTTTTTCTTTTAAAGGTGAACACTTCACTCGAATCTCAGAAGTAAATTTTTCAGTAAATTCTAATACGGTTTAATTGAGTGTTGCAGTCGAAGAGAAAATTAAGCAGGATTATTAGCGTTGGAAAGCTCAAACTAGAACATCTTTTACACGCATTATAAAAAGTATATACAATATACGTGCACGTATGTCAAGGGGCTGCTGTTTATCACCGGAGCGTACGGCCAGTACATTGTCGTGGCATAAACTGCTTCTTACAATTTAACAATTATTCTTTGTTGTTCTATTGTCGTTCGTTGAGTTTCAGTTGCGATCCATACTGCGTTGAAACGTGAGCGTAAAATATTCTAAAACTTTATAATCTCTGTTTTAAAATGCAATCTATGTATTAATGCAGCAACAGAGGTTGGATCGGCGCCGTAAGACTTAAAAGCGCATATTCAATATGTTGACTTGTCAATTTTAGATCTGTAGCTTTCGATGTAGCAATTCGATTGATTTTACGTTTCTAACTCTACCAAAATGCTCGTTATTTTATTTATTAGCGTTCAATTGTATCTTTTCAATATGCAATTTTAAAATGTTTATATACTATATCGTCACCAAAGGTACGACAAAAACCAGCACAGAGTGTTATTAAAACATGAAGCTTTTCTTTTTATATCGGAATATTTTATTAAATATTTTACAAAACTATTTTTATATAAAATAAATTTATAATACAAAATATATTAAATATTTTTGTTTATAAAGCGACCAATACAACGCGTTACTGAAAGTAACGTTATTAAAAAGCAAATCCGTTTTTATTGCACTACAAATTACTTTATTTTATTTGTAATGTACCTGATGATAAATACGACCAATATTTTTTTACCATTATTAAAGTGCCTTTGCAATTTTTCACAGTACAAAATGAGAAACCCAATTAGAGTGAATCTAGTAGCGGGCCGCAAAAAGATTCGGTAGCTCGCAGTCCCTTTCCTTAAAAATAAAATAATAATAATCGTCAGTACAACTGTAATAATCATTAAGAGTATTAAGCCTATCTAAATAAAGCTATATTAATAATGATAATAACATTAGAAATAATCATCTCTATCATCGTAATCGCCATGTAAATTAAGATTATGTGTCATTTATCATTCTCATAGAAATGTATGTTAGTAGATTTTAAGTGCAGAGAATAAAGGCCCGAGGTCCTATTTTACGCATCGACACCTCGAAGTTACTTTTACCACTGTTATTTGCAGAGAAAAATCAAAATGTTTTTACTTTACATTTATACACGTGCATTTATCGTACGTCCGTTTACAGCACAGTGTACTCTTCTTTTTTATAAAAATAAAAATGCTCGATGTGAATCGTAGCATTACCGATTCTGCGCTATAATCATTATTCAAGAATTAAGTATACATCATTATTTTAATGCTGTAGCGAAATGAAGTCAAAGAAAATGAAGATGAATTTATTATACGTCCACCCGCATTGTTTTGTGTCTTATTTACTTGTACATTATTTTGTAATGCTAGCAAGCTTTAAGTAATAAATGTGTATAAAATTATGCTTTACGTTACCTATTATATTTTTATTTGTTAAAATGATCAACAAAAATTCGTAATTATCATAAATTTTGAATAATCTTAAAATAATCAATTTTGTTAATGAGTAATTGTAGTATTAATCTCTTAGTATATTAAGAGGGCCAGCCTGAGTTAAAATCACTGAAAATTAGTAAAATATTTATTACTATATAAAATAGAGATCGTAA
>JAPYZA010001982.1:0-28273 GCA_030522685.1 Eupelmus azureus
TTTTTTTAGTGGTGGGTTAGAGGGATGTTTTATTAGCGATTTAATTGGATAATGAGGGAAGCTTTGAAAATTAATGTTTTGTACAGGGAATAATATAAAGCAATGATTCTAAGGTGCTTTATTGGTGGATCATATTTTATTAGTTGAAGGAATCAATGAGATCAGATTTTTGAATTTGTACCGACGGTACTCAAACATTTACATTCCATCCTTCATTGTTTCTATTGTTTGTGAAAATGAATAAATAATTCATGACTATAGATCTAACTTGTCCGCCCTGCCACTGCCGACAGACATTGTTTCTCCGGCATTTTTGCTCCCAGCAGTAAGACAAACGTTTTTCATCTGAAGTCGTTTCAAACCCGCGTTGAGAAATAGTATTTACCATTTTAGATTTGAATTAACTTGTGCCCTATAGCTACTTTTCGTCTTCTACATTTTTGTAAGAATCATGAATATTTAAGTCATCTCGGCTGAAACAATCATTTCAATACGTTTGATTAAATACTTTAAATAATCTTTGAAAAATAAACATCACTACGTTCCACTAACCTTCCACAAATTTTTAAAACACGCTATAAGCACTCAACCACAATAACCAACATCCCGCCCCGAATAAATTTTAATAAACCCGCGCAGAAAAAGCTTGAACCCACCAAACAATCAACCATCAAACTTTGTCCCCTCCTCGCAAAGCTCACATACACTCACACACACTTGGAAACTTTTTTTTATCCACGCCGCTCGTTCGCATCGCGATCAATTTAACGACACGAGCCGGAGCTAACTTTCCCCTCGTTTTCTCTCTCCCGCATATACACCTATATACTTACACCTATACATACAGCTACCTATGCCCCGGCTCTCTCGCATATATGCACGTAATGCCCGTGCAAATTTTGCAAACTTCCTGACGGCTCGTTTCGGGCTCGCCTTTTTTCTTTCACCACCACCGCAGCTACACCGCGCCTGCTTTTTTCTCTCGTCTTGTCCTGCATATTCAGACGGCATGTATATATGTATCGATTATCAAGTTTGCGGTGCGCCTCTGCGGCTCGCGCAAGTTTACACTTGTTGTTTTCCCCCTGCCATGCCGCCTGTACATACGGGCGCACAGGAGCGTCGCGTTTAATAATTGATTAACTGGACTCGTTACCGTTCCGCGGACGCGCGGCCAGAGCTGTAATGCTGCTTTGCG
Source organism: Eupelmus azureus (assembly GCA_030522685.1). Classification (NCBI taxonomy): domain Eukaryota; kingdom Metazoa; phylum Arthropoda; class Insecta; order Hymenoptera; family Eupelmidae; genus Eupelmus; species Eupelmus azureus. The sequence goes on from JAPYZA010001982.1 coordinate 1,199, forward strand.
AAAGGGACACGCGAGGAGCTGCTAGCTTGATGGATTATACCCCGAGTCCCAAGTGATTGTTGATGTGCATGATGGATGATGAGCTGGAATTTTTCCTCCTCTCTCTCTCTCGAGCGATGCCATCGGGATCGCAATCCTGATCTTTCTTTTTTAAGTTGTTCATTTTTTTTTTTTTGCTTTTCGGGTAATGGGCTCTCTCTCTGGCGGTTGGTGGGGTAATGCATTGTTGGCTCCGCGGCAAATTGATTTGAACTTTCAACGCGTGTCGTACGAGGTGGTTTATTTTCTTTTTTATACGTTCCGCGGGAGCTGCTGGTGGATCTGTCATTGAGGTGGCTGATTGCGCTCGGAGCGCCTGATTTATATGTATTTATATTCTGAAAGATGCATGAAAATTGTAAAAACAATGCGCGGCTACGATAAAATATGCTGAATCACTGTCCAATTTCGAAAGCATCTCTCTGATGTATGCGCGAGAACATTAATATTAGAAAAAGCTATACACAGTCCATTCGATGCTCCATACTATGTAATCAGAAAGTTGCAACTATGCGCAATATGAATATATATATACGTACATGTCTGGCCATACCGACTGTACCTACTGCGATAGTAAATATACGCATTCCAGTAGCATTTTGCAAGCTGTAATGGGGTTGTTTAGACTTCCGTATTAGATAATTTTGTTGTGGACGCCTGTAGCCATAAACCATGTGATTATATACACGAGCGGCCGGCTCATGACTATTTGAATTTTATCTATTGCAGGTGAAATCTTTTGTATTACGTAGAACAATGCATTACGTAAACAACATTTAAATATTTCTTCAATGTGATTATTTGCAAGTCAACCTTATGTAAAATGCCTTCTTGAATGGCCTGGAAAAACTGGTAACGATTTTTGGCTTTCGGCGCTGAGCGTCGGAAAGAGCCACTGTAAAAATAACCCGAGTGTGTGCTGAAAAATACTCTGTTGTAGGTAATAAACGACTTAGCGCTTTGCCACCGGATTGGCTTATGTAACGCGATTGCTTTAAATTAGTTCGGTTCAAAATACGTTCGCTCGACAGTAATGCAGTTTAACAAATCTAAAATAATGTTCCTTGTCAGATATCGGCCGACTGATCCGTCTGTAACTACTTCCGACTATCTCAAACTCCGCTTCTACATTAATTTCTCCAATTACCTCTCATTCCAACCGTTCTAATTATCTACAAGTTCCAACTACACACTACTCAAAACTAGACCATCTTCCACATTCCTCAGCAGATCCACAACATAAGCGCAACCCACTTATCCCCAACTCTCCGAAAAAACAATCTCCAAAACTCAAAAGCATCCCAAAAGCCAAAAAAGCCACTCTCCGGCCGATACCACCTGCAGATTAGCCTTTCGGCATCCACGAAAATCGCCGGGCCACTTAAGCCGCGCTCTCGGACGGGGGGCGCGCGTATCAATCTAGCAAAAGAGCGCCCCTGATCCATCCACTCTCTCTCTCTCTCTCCTCGTTCCCCCCCATTATTTCAATTGGTCGGCCGCGCCGAGAGCCGGGGGAGGGGGTAGCCAGAGGAGCGAGACGCAGCTACTCTCTCCCTCTCTCTCGCTCGTTTATACAGGGCCTTCCCCCCTGCCGGCTCCGCCCAGCAAACCACCTTCCCCTCCCCGCGCTCATCTATACTTACACATACAGATACGCGCGAGTGCACACATATATACATGGATGCTTCTGCTTCTCCCCTCCATGCTTCGCGTTCTTCTTTGCGAGAGAGGGATAGGATTTCTCTCTTGTCTCTTATTTTATACGAGCGAGTGTGTGGATATTGCGTGTATCTGTCCTTGTCTGCTTTGCGGCGCGAATTTAACGAGCGACAAACGCGCGAGCGCGCGCGCGCCGGGATTGATTAAATTACGCATAAATTTTCTTTTTAAGCGCTTTGCGCGAAAAAGCGCTAAGTGCACCGTATACGCGTGTGTATGTATACGCGTGCAGGCTGGCTTATTACGCTCTACAAAGCTCGGACGGATGCGAGATGCGCGTTTTTTTAACGGAGAGGGGGAAATTTAAATTCTGCTTTGGTTCAGCTCGTTGGCGAGAATTATGAAAACGCTCGTAAGTGTCTCGCGCGACGATGAGAGCGCCTCTTGTTTCTTTTATGCGAGCACTTTAAAGGTACGAGCGCTGTGTATGCACGGCTAAACGGCTTTGAGAGTGAGCTTCGAGGGTCGTAAATGTGAAAACGGTTTAAGGGGGGCAAGAAGCTGGGTCTGTCGGTAAGGTAGGTTTTAGCTACTGAAGGGAATTAGTTGACAATTGGTGATGTTGAAGGAGAGTTTTACCAAGAGAGTACTTGAGATTCGGCTTACCGAAACTTTGGGATATATTTTAAGATACCAAAAAATGGACAAAGCCGCAGCTATATACGATCTAACGTTTTCGAATATTCGAGCTATGAATACTTATAGTTTTATTTTAAAGAAAATCTGAAAAACAATTCTAGTAAAAGTAAGCTTCAATTTATCGTTTTCAGCATAAAGAATTGATAATTTGGACTAAAGTTATACTTGTTTAAAGTTGAGCAACAAATAATCTTCTAAATTCCTACCTACGGAGTCTTGTAAGTAAATCCTTGCATTTTTATGCTCTCAAGTTTTTCTTCCTCGCATTTAAGTGCTCGCCTGGTTAGTACTAACTGAACAGGAGAACGTGATACAATCGGTTCAAACTTTAGGATATATTTTCTGATATTATGCTATTACAAAGACCGTAATACAAAACATCAAAAGCAATTAAATAATAATACCTTATTCTGGGTCATGTTTGTCTGTGTATAAAGAGAATTTCATAGTTTCATTGAGTGAAAAGAATTAGGGATGCTATTCAACCTACATTTTGATCTGTATGTAAATAAATGCATTCGTACATATCTGATTGTAAAATTTCAATACATTCATTGATTTTTTAAATATTACTCCATTTTACAAAAAATTATGAGAATAGGTATAATCCATTATTAATTTCCATGATTTGATAAACATTCTTAAAACTACAGTTTTATTACAAGGCGATAGTTGGAGAATTGCAAATAAATATAAATGTGAATTTAGTTTCCGAATTACACGTAAATATTAAACTTTTGAGTATAGTTCTCTTATTTAAAATAAATTAATATACGCAATAAATAATATACAGAAAGTAAAAAACATTAATAATCCTTTTGCCCACCCATAAAATCAATAGCCTCAAGTAATACGTATTTTGTTTGAATCGTATGCAAGTCTTATCCAGTCCTGACTGATACTACTTGTTTAATACATAAACACGTATAATTTTCCCTTGTTATTTCCCTCTCGTAATTTCCGTCTACAAATAGGGTTACTATTATTCATGTTCCATATACACTTTACATATTCTAGACTATGTTACCCAATCAGTAATAATCATTCTTTATACTAAAAAAAAACAAAGTAAAACTATAAGTTACTTTGTTAAAAAATGTAAATTATCTACAAATTTGCATGCATTTATTTAGGTACATGTATTATGAATCACTCTTATTAACTAAATATTAGTTCATTTATTTATCCGACCTTAATTTTTTCACTCTTAAAGTGAATTTAAATCTTCTTTATTTATTCTTCAGTAATCATATTTTTTAGCTTAAGCTGTGAAATTAAATTTTAAATATCAAATACCAATTTTAAATAGTGATAAAAAATTTAATTTAAAAAAATACAAAAGGATCATGGAAATGCCTACAAAAAATAAATAATTTTAAATAAACGTAAAGTATGGGTGAAATAATTATTGTTATAGCACTACGTCAGTGCGCGATACTCCAGAATTATTCAAATACTGTTTTACGTTTCTTCTTTCTTATAAGTTTCAATTTATTGCATGCTTAGGTATTAGATGTACATCACGTATGTATTAACGAAATTACACATGCAACTATACAACAATAATAAAAACTTCGTTAAAATTAGAAATGTTATTGCTTACTATTTCTTTTAATAATATAATTTTTAAATACTTAAACAAATTACAGAAAGTCCATTAAAAACATTTAATTATTACCCACGAGAAGTACACTTACTTTTTATATTAAATTTAAATTTAATAATAAATACAATTTCATGAAATTAAAATAACTCTGTACGGAAATATTTTAAATCTACAAGGATCTTTCATTAGTATCTGTCACTAAAGTAAATTGATAAAATAAGATTTATGGTACATCTTGTACTAGGTTTGCAGGATTCTTTTTTAGGAGGTTTCAAGGATTTACAGGTGTTGTAAATAAAAAAATCAGCTGATTTATTATAATTTATTATAATATAATCATTATTATCGATTTTGTCATGGTTTACAATATATCATGTGAAATTCAAAACTTTTATTTCTCTTTCGGGACTTGAAATACCCGGTATTATATATTTTCTATCTCAAATCATATAAATTATTAGATTTGTATATTAATATTGCGACGATATAGTGTTAAATATATCGTATTATATATTAATATATTTAATTATATTTATTAAGTGTATATAACAAGAATATCTATTAATATCTAGGCACTATTAATCGTGTTTTGTTGGTAGGCGCGATCGAAAGGTGCTTACAACATATTATTTTTCTTAAACAATATAAATCACTCGATTAAAAATTATTGAATCTATACGATATTAAGCATATCGCATTCAAAAATGTCATTTCAATATCATTTTGGATCCCTCAAATTGCATTTTTTTATTTACTTTCTTATAAGTATAAACAAATACAATTAGTAATTTGCTTAATTTATGCAAAAAAAAAGATTCTTTTAGTACAAAAACTACACATTCGAATGCGACATTTCGTTCTATCGAATATTTACCGCGTAAAAAAGTATTTAAATATCATTTTGAAAAAAGTATTGCGATGATGATTATAGAAATTAAAAAAACAATGATTCATGATTCATTATGCGTAATAAAAATCAAGAAGACATATTTATGCGTCGCAAAGTGCGTTCGTTTTGATTATTATTTTATCGCTGGGGAATTCGTTCGCATTTACAAAAAAAGAATAATAATCATTCAGTCGATTAATTTATAAAAATTTCATAGGTGATAGTAAAAACAAAAATATATATATATATATATTAATCATACTCAAACAAAACAAATAAATTCACCGAAAAAATCTCATTTCATAATTACTCTTCTCAACCATTCTTTTGGAGGACCAGAGTGGAAGATTAATAGATAAAAAACATTTCAATATAATACTAGTCATATCGTAAATCATCAACCTCATTGATTATATGAAAAAGAGGATAAGACTAGAAAAGTCTTGCATTTTAAATAAATAATTACAAAATAATCAAGGTTCTTTATGCACCACGTTAATAAATAAGTAATTATCGGGTAGGAGCGATTAATGATTAACAATCGTTATTTCAACATTTCATAGCGTAAAAAGCAGGTACTCGGTCATTCGCTTCATTTTTTTTTTCGTATCTCTTCTTATAGCTCAAGCTTGAAGTTGAAAAATTAATATTGTTACTTTTTTATAGTATTGAAAACAGAAGTGGAATTCGACGAAGTGAAGTTTCATAAGCCGAACCTTGAACCTTGTGTAACAAGACGCTGAAAATGCCAGCTCTGCACAGCACTAGCAAACCCTCACCGATGGTTTCCTCTTTAATTCTGGAGCTTTTACAAAAGTCCTGTGAGGAAAAGAAAAATATAATTTAATTGTCGGAAAATATATTTAAGAGGATGTGAACCGTAAAATTTTAATACATTAAATTTTTTACTCATTTGTATTGAATAATTTGTAGACTTTTATTACCATTTTAGTGTCCAACCAAACCATTATAATTTTTTGGAATAAATACGAACTTTCGAGAAGAGGTCTTTACTTTTGGGAAACAGACTTTCATAAAATTTTGAGGTAGTATTCTATGTAAAAAAAGAAAATACAATTCTTTTGCTTTTTTTTTTTATCAAATGACCCTTTCTTTCCAAGACATAAAGTCTTTAAATTCTGAATTATTTATCGTATTTTAAGTATCTCTTTTAAATTTGTCACTTCGTTTAACGAACCGCATCTTATTAACAAGCAATTATTATAGTAAGTCCAATAGTTATCACTAAACTGCCTTAGAGAAAGAGTTGCTCAGCAAGACCAGCCAGATTTATTTTGTCTACAACCGTTGAACTTTTATATCAAATTTCAAATTTTAAATTGAATTTTCTTTTCTATTAATAGTCCTTTATTTGGACCGAAAATCATTTTTAAAATAATCAATGATTGTTGTTAAATAAGAAGAAGGACAATTAAATTGAATAACACATTTATAAGAGATAATTAACAAAAGTTAAAAAATTAAAATCAGATATATATCTTAAAAATGGAAATTTATTTGACAAAACAGCAAATTAGATTTAGTTTCTTTAATTACAAATAATACTATACCAATGTTTCATCAAAATCCGTTTCCCGGTGGTGGAATACTCTCCTCGTTAGTTTTGATATTAATTATAAATAAACAACTTCAAACTTTAATCGTATAAACTATACATTTTTAATTAAATCGTATAAACTACATATATAAAATGTAAAACTTGTGAACAAGTTTTAATGAAATATTATATTCACATCCTCTTATGATTTTAGAAAAAAATAAATTAATACTTCAATCTCAAGCTGATACTCTGTTAATTTGTAAGACACTGAAGAAATATAGTCAAAAAAATAACTGCAAGTAATATGTATTTTCAAAATGCATCTTCTACTTTAAAGCAAGTACTTATCAACGTGCAATTTTTTTATTAAGAAGATTTTGGAGCCTATTAGTTAATTATACTTGATATAAATACAAAAAAGTATTTTTGTTTTTAATAACTGTTAAAATCTTATTTTTGATCATTTGTATTATTACGATTTTATTAAAACAAAATCTCCAAAATCCACAACTAATGTATTTAAATTCAAATTTTCAATTCTATTTTCAAAGTATTTTCGATTTGTGTATCAGTAAGTAAATATATTATATACTATCAAAAAGAGCATCAAATTCTACTTTTAAAATTTATTTTTATAAAGCTTTAACTAAGATTATTTCTAGCTTTTACATTAAGTGTTAATTGTGTATGTTATTTGCAGGTAATTTATGCAGAATTAGTATTTTATTTATAAGATTTTAAATTGAAATAGTATACAAGAAAATAAAAAGATTTTACATGCAGAGATCAATCACTATATAGATAAAAAGGTGAAAAAAATATATCAAGCACAACTCGCTCTCAAATTAAGTTGCTTAGTGCCAGCTTACCTATCCTACTCGCTCAGAACAGGAAGTAGGGACCTTTGCGGTCAAAAGAAAAGTTTGTTAACATATATTTATTTAAAATTCTTTTTTTTTTACATTTTTAAATTTCAGGATTACTTTTTACTTCAAGGAAAATTTTCAAATATTAATACTTTTTAAGTATGATTTTAATTTAATTTTTTTGTCTTTGAATAAATTATTTTTATTAAAAATATAATTATCTTAAAAGAAAATAAATGTGTATTAAAATACTTTTTACTATACTTACAATTCTATGCTTTGAATGGTGGAAGATGAACACATTGAGTCAACCTTAACATGACAATGTTTATGGCATTTCATCAGACAGTCTCGACATTCATAGCCTTGTTTACCTAATCTTCGTGCTAATGTTCTTTTACAAACTTCACATACTGTTCCTCTGTAAGATAGAAAATACAACTCTTATTCGGAATCACAAGAAAATATGTATGTGCATATGTATCAATATCAAAAAATTAAATTACCCAGGCATGTGTTTTGCAATAAAAGTATGATCATTGAAAATGTGAAGTTTTGTGCCCTTTTTCTTCCACTTGCTTTTTTGTGCCAATGATAATGGAACAAGATAATGTCTAAAAAATTATAAAAATTCGTTAGCTTTCCATATTTTATATGAAATTTTCCAAATTAAGTTGAAAACAACAGTCAGAAGAGTCTTTAGTAAATACTGTCGATTATCTTACTTTCGAATGCCATTTTCAAGTGTTTCTAAAACTAATGTTGATGCTTCATTGATGTAAGTTCTGGTAGAAGTTCCACTTATGGCAGAAGCTTCACTAACGCTTGATCTTCTTGAATGTTCTTCTCGGCCTGTAAAATAATAGAAGTATTATCATTTGTACAAATAATTATAAAAGATAAAAATGAATAGAAATGAAGTACCTATAAAATAATTTTTTGATACTCCGTGCGCAAAGCTCGATTTCGCGCACGCTCGAGCAACAAAGCGTATGCTAAATCTCGCTTTGTGCATGTCGTATCAAAAATCGTGTGGCCTTTTCACCCTCGCTTCGCTAGGGCGCAAACGTTCACACGAGCCTGAAATCACTTTCTCGCACTAGTATCGAAATGTACTATATATTAGTTTAATGGTCACATTAATTTAATTTTCGGAAAAATTTTCAATAGCACACCAAAAAATCAATACAATTTTCATCCTTCACACATTAACACCATAGGTACTTGCTAAATATTTCATCTACATACATTAATCTAAATAACATCACTGGTAATAGGTCGAATTTAGATTAAACAACTTTCATAATAGGATTCTATTATATGAACTTGTTAAAAATACACTTACAAAAATCCATGTATATTTTTTATTAATTACATTATAGATAAAATAAACCAGAAGACTTATCATTCACGTACATTTTTTGAGAAATAAGATCACTCACCAGCTGTAATTTGAATGAAGACAAAGAAACAGCTAAACCTTTTTTATTAAATTAAGTTTAACGATCAAAAAAGTAATAGTATTTTAGGAAATCAAACGCAATACAGTAACACTTTTTTAATATAGTATATTGGAAAATAGTAAAGAAATATTTCTACACAGATTAACGATACAACTTTTAAATGCTGTTAACACAACCGCAAATTCACTGTATTCAGTCATACGTAAGTATAACAATTGCACAAAATTGTATGCGACGTTATCGAAATATTGTATAAAATTATTTAAATTAAATATATTTATTTTCTTTTTCGAAATTATGTTAATTTACTAAACGGATAAATTATCAGTTTTTTATTGTGAAAAATTCGAACAATTATTAATCAAAGAATGAAATACTTTTTAGTGTGAATTTCACTTGAACTGGCAATCTACAAACAGATATATGCAAGTATACTTGCGAATTTTATTTACGGAAACGAAGTGGTGCCGGCATTTGATGCGTTCAGAAGAAATGAAAAAATTTGCCGATATTTTGGTACTGAAAACAGTAGTAAAAGTGACGTATAAATAGTTTTTAAGCTTAAAAAATAAATATTCAAACAGTTTTATTAAATACAAAAACAGTCAAATACTATACTAATTGGATAAATGCATGTATTGTGTTACAGCATTGATTCAGTTATATAATAGCCGTTTAAAAAATTTCAATAAATAAACTTTATGGTATCGACAAATTATCGATTTTCCACACTATTTGTTAGAAACTGTAAATATTGAATTAAAAAAATGCAACATTGAATATGTAATTTTAGTTTACAACTATAAGTAGGAAATTATAAAGTAATTTTATGCATAACAAGTACGTCTAATGGTAAGTTGCTTCTAAATATTTAATGTAAATTTCTATGTACAAGAATGAGGTATAAGTTTGTAATGATAACATGATATAAATAACATATTTTAAACATAAGTAGGTTTACTACTGTGTATATGTATATATGTATTACACGTATAATAATGTAGATTATGTACTTTTTTGGTGTACGATTTAAACTTGTTATTGTTTGAAAACTTGTGAATAGGTGATAATGTTATATTGATTTTTTGATGTTTAGTCGACTGTTAGAACTTGACAAGATTAACATTCCTTAATAACAAATAAAATTTGAATATCTAGTAAAATTTTAAAACACTGTTTTACCAGACTGGGTCGGTAAAGAAAATTACTGTAAATTTTAAATAACTTACCAGATCCAGCATCTCTTGCTCTATCTGCAGAAATGGATCTAGAGTGAGCATCTTCATGATTTGGATCACTATCTGGTCCAACTGATCTACTTCTTGTTTTTGAACGACCTAATCGCCTTCTGATTGTCCCAAAGAAGTCTCTACGTTTTCTTCTAGTTCTTCCTCTTTCTGAAAATGTTATGACACATAATGAATTTGATTATTTTATAAAATTTTATGATAAAAAGGATTCTTTTTACTTTCAAAAGGTTCATCTTTCATACCGTCAGAATTTGAAGAATTAGGTGTACTTTCTTGCCCAGAAGCTGTACCTGCGTCTTTGTCTCCAAGCTGAAACAGATTTATTGATCTTAGTATCTCTGTGTTAAATGTTTAATAAGACATTTTTAGTGAGACCCAACAGAAATATTATAAAATAAATTTAATTATTGTTTATTTTAAAATCTTTAAAAACAAATTATTGATAAATTAGGATTTTGCATAAAATTTTTTTTCATCATTTTCTATATTATAGGTAGACACTGGGTTGCCTTTCACATGTTCCATGTTTTAAAAAAATACAAAAATGAATAAATTTTTTTAAGTTAATGAAACTTCTATAATAATTTTGCATTAATTATACTCTAAAATTATCGCCACAGCAATTGTAACATTGGTAAAATTTTATGGTTTTGACGTTTCATAAAAATTTGAAAAATTCACAGAGAAAATCTAATAGAATCTTAAAATTTGCCTAAAACAACTTTTTTTTACAGAATCCCAATTAATATCATTTTAAATTTTATTTATTAATTAATTTGTTTACTTTATTTAATAATTTAAGAGCTTATATCTATTTAATATTAGTCTACACCCAAGAAATATTTACCTCAGAAGGAATCTCTTGCCATCCACCATTTTCACTTAGTGCAACCTGTCAGATTAGTAAACATACAACACGCAAGACATGTTATTTGGTGAAATTTAAATTTATGATTAATAAAATGAAAAACATAAATGTTATAGAACTTTTTTTGTAATAAAGTATTAAAACAAGATAAATAAAACAAAACTTTACATAGCAACTATTAGACAGTAATAAAACAGACCAATAGTCAATGGTATAGACTAATAAAAGGTATAATTCATTTCTAAGCAAAACTCACCTTAACAACTTGGCGTTCAGCTTGCTAAAAAATTAAAGACCATGCTTCATATTAGTTTTTTTGGCAAAATTAAAACAACATTCCTCTGCACATCAAACTTTAAAAAATTCTGTTCACACTCAATAGTTTTTCTTACCCTCTGTTGGCTGTGAACAATTAAAGTCCCCTTGTTACCATTTGTTTGTCCGCTCCTATACGGTGAATCTACTGTCGAGTTGCCGTTTGTCAAGAAATCTGCAAAATAATTTAAATTAATAATTTGCTAAATTTTAGAAATATTGAAAAAAATTTTTAATTATTCTCTCTTAAAACAACACTGGTATTGTGGCCGATTTCAATAAATCATCTTAATCTACAAAAATTAGTGAGACTCTTTAAAAAATTTCACATAAAATTAGACTTTCTACATTTAATATAAAGCACGTGCAAAATTTCAAACACAAGTCACAGCATCAAAATCTAATTTAGCCGTGCAATCTCCTTGTTCACTTGAAACTAAATCTAATTGGGTTTTTAGAAAACAAAAACCTAAGAAATTCTTTTCAAACTTTACAAAAATACTTGTCTCGCAGCTTGATGTCTGAAAGGTCATTACCCATTTTGGCACAACTCCTAATACCGTTGATACAAATTTTGGCAGTAGAATGTTTAGATCATCACTCTTCTGCTTCTCAATTTACACTCAATTCTTGCTCTACGTTATTTGCTTACGCAATTGAATCACAAGACACAATGATGTTTGTCAACAATGGATATTCAGTGTATGATCAAATGAATAGAACATTTAAAATTGAAAAAAGGAATAATAGTGATTTAAATAATTTAATCTAAACAAAATGTGCAACTCGTTATTTACAAATTAAATACTACTTGTTTATTTTCGATTTTAGAAAATCTTTCTAGGTACCTTTCGGAATTAAGGCGAAACTCAAACTCACACATTTTACAGTGCTTCTAACAGACACGCAGCTAAGCCAAATCCAAGGGGCCATTCACTACCTCAAATCATAGAATTATCTTTTTTTAATCAGTTTGAACACAGCTGCAAATCATGAGGAATTATCTTCTATTTTCTATTATTAACAACATATAACTAATAGTTTTAAGATTTTCTAAAATTGACGCTTAAAAAATTACATAAACTAAGCTATTTCATGATAAAAAAATTATTAAAAACATTTTATAAAAAACTTTTACATATAATGTCTCTGTTTATTAGAGATTTTAATAATTGAATGAAAAACAACTTTTATTATCAGATTTCAAGTGATGCAACATGAAAAATCCTTATGAAATGCGTTTTTACATGTGACTTTGAAAATGCAGTCGTGAAGTAAACGCAACAAATTTTTACAAAAACGACGAAAAACAGTTTTAAATGATTTTAAAATGTGTCTCGAATGTGCATTGTAAAATGATTCACACACATACGTACACAGATAGAAGAAATATCAATTTATACACAATTGTCTTTAAATTTTCTTTTCTCATTTTATTTGAAAACGCATCGTATATCACTTACATTTGTAAAGTCACGTAAAACCTTTAAACACTTGAAATATCACTGAAATCATCGAAGAAATTATTATATACAAGAATAATTTATATACAGGAATCTCGAGATGATAAAAAAAGGTGAGAGTGAATAGCCCCTCGGGCAATAAGGTGGGGATTCTCCAGATACTTCAACAAACCTAAAAAAATTTCGGTATTTCTAAAAAAAATTTAATCTTTTTGAAAAAAAAAAGATAGAAAAAAGAGAACAAAAACAGTTCACTAATCGCTAGAAATCCAGAGAAGGAGAGTCAGTCGAGAATGCTTTTGGAGGCGCAGAGGCGAGTGTATTGGTTGGTAAGACGCGGGCTTTGATATTTTAATGAAATCTTTTTTTTGTTTGTTTTAAGGCGAGCACGCGGGGGTTCTCTCTTTTACTAGACGATATAATCGATATTTACCGCCTCCCGATTCGTTTGTAGAGTCGTACAAAATAAGTGTGCTGTTACCGTTGTTATAGTTAACGCTATTGTTGCTCAATAGGTTGTTTGTCGGATTGTAGGTGCGCGTCGGTGAGGCCGGCGGCTTGATCGTTTCCTTCACCTTGAAGGGCTTGTTGCCAATTTGCGGCACTTCCGCACCCTCGATAAAAAGAAACTGAAACGATAAAACAATACGCTGATTAAACTGCATTAATTTTAAACAGAATTTATAAACTAAGCAATAATTTTTATTGGTATTCACGGAATGAATCAGGTTTCTACATAAGTTGTTTTATTTACTTACTTCAACAGTGAGGGTGCCGGTGACTTCGTCTTCTTCGTAAGGCCTCGCTTGTAAAGGTATGATTTGCCTCTGACTTGGATTTGCTAGAAGCTCCTCGACCCCGACGATACCGAGACCCAAAAATTTATCGCTTTTATTAACTCTATCGTAAACCTCGAGTAAAACTTCCGTCGTATTTGGACTGATGTCGCTGCAATTTAGAAAGGCTTTACTTCAGTTATAGTTTAAGTGTAGCAATGTCACCTCAACGTGCAAACATAAATAACACGTGTGGTGTATGTACCCATTGATAAATTACTTACAAAGGAATTGCTTTGTTGATCAGTTATAAAATGAAATTAATTTCTCATAATTTACAGGAACGACTTTTGTAAAGAAGCCAAAAGCGCAAAAGTTTATTTACACATTTTTGCAAAATGTAATGAATATTATAGAAATAAAATAATGAAATTCAATTAAAATTAATTTCATTGATTTCATAAAGATTCATAATTTTAAATTCGCAATGAATCATAATAAAAATAACTTACATTAAAATAATATTTAATTAATTTTATCACGCATGACACTTCTTGATAACAATGTTAGTAACGTGTTATTCTCATTCGTTTAAACTGTAAAGTTCATTATTACCGCTTCTTCAATAATTTAAAACTCTTTAATAAGAAAAAGAAAAAGAATTTACTGAAATTGAAACAATAAAATGAAACATCTTCCTAGAATATTAAAATTTCAGCACTTCTCAAATTAAACAAAATTCCTTATCTGATAAAAGAGAAAAACGTACAATAGAAATGCCTCGTCCCAGACGGGGCTCTTCGTGTCCTTCTTGATCGCAGTCTGGTGCCTCTGCGGCGGCTCGTCCAGCTCAACGGTGACGAACGGCTCCTTGCATTCGTTTTGTCCGGCGAGGTCGGCTGCACGCACGACTTTGACGAGGAGTCTACGTTCACCTGGTACGTATTGCTGTATCGTAGATGCCGAGGAGTGCATCTGTCGTTGTCGATTGATTGCCGATGACGAGCCACCCTGAGAAATTGACGATTCAGTGAGTTTTAAGAGAAAAATGATGTTGACAATAGTCATTTGTTTGTTAGCAAATCTTGCAGCATTTAGACATTGATACTCGTAAAGTGATACCCAAATATGAATTTGCTGTTAGTGTGTTTATTTAAAAATGAATGCTTTATGTTCTTTATTTTGACAGAGAGTGTGTCAAGTTTTTAAGAGATGCCTTTCATTTACACATTTTCGAAAAATATTCAAATAGTTTTGTATAGCTTAACACAACTAAAATATAAAAAATAAAAAGTATTAAAAATTAAAATCTTTGCTTAACTGTAGTATAAAGAATGCTGTTTCTTGTTTTTTTTTCTAATAAAATTTATCTTTTAAATTCAAACATTTTACATATATTTTAACAAAAATAAACAAAGCGTTAAAAACAAGTATTTATTGATTGAATTTTTCTTCGCACGAACTGCCTTCAATAATTGTGCCTGTGACACATTGATTTTTCACGTTGAAAAATAAACTAGCTAAAATTAAACGGCTAAAATTGACTGCGGGCACGTCTTCGATCAGAAATCCAATACAAATTTCGAATACCGTGAAAAATAACAACTACACACATTTTTTCATTCGCCTCTTAACACGTAATAAAATAAAATCAACAAAATAATTCCAATTAAAGCATCCATATCATGAAAAAGCAGAAATCAAGCACAGTTCCGCATAATTCTTAAATTAACCAAGCAAGTTTGATTTTCCAGACTACATGAAGCCAGGTGTAAAATTACGCAAAGCAAGCAAATGCATACTAACCATACTGTCGTAGTGGATGGGCAAAGAGTAGCCCGACTGGGCCGATTCTCTCCATAATCGCGGACAGTTGGTATACTGCGACAGGTTTAGGTGGAGATTGGTCCCACGTATCGCGCCCACGACGATCTCCGTAAGCAACTCCTGCAGCGTCGTCTCGTCGAGGTCTTTTTTAATCGTTCCTACCGTTGCTAGCGACACTTTTACCTGGTGACATTTTTTCTTTTTAGATTCTTGTTCGAGTTTGCTTTGGATGAGATTGATTAATCTTAATTTTAATACAGATATATGAAAGACATCTTTAAAGTTATTGTTAAATAGTGTTTCGCGACAAATATATATTTGATTTATATGTATAATAATACTGATGAGAATCACATATAGAATGTGTAAATGTACTAAGATTCAGCTATAGAAAAAGTATAAGAAAACAAAAACTTTTAACAACTAAATAAACACAAGAGAACGTAAACTGTTCCAAAACGACATAACAACAGTTTCCTCTTTCCCAAATACAGTTTCACAAGCTGTACAAGCAGAATCCAGCGCACTCGCTGCGCATAAAAATCATGCACCAAGATCAAAAAACCCTAACGACAACTATCCAAGCTCCATCTCTTTAATCCGCTCTACAGCGCCCGCATGAATAAATCCACCGAGCAGAATCAATTTCGGCATTCACATTCCGGCAGCATAACACTTAGCCCCACGGAAGAGGATGATTTTAAAATTCATCGGATGCGTTTCCGATATACACTGGCGCAGTAGCGACTTACCTCCGGCCAGCCGTCGCATTTGAGATCGACGAGGAGCTTCTCCGTTATGCAAACGACGTTCAGCCGGGCTCGGAAGCGATTCACATTGACTCGGTAATGACTGGCTTCGATTTTGTCGCCGTGCTGACGGAAGGCTTTCAGCTGGAGAGCAGGTGTCGCCTCGCAGTCGCAGGTTATCGTCTAAACATATTAACGAGACTGAGTGCGTTGAACTGCGGCTTGGTTTTTCGTCAGCGGGATCGATTTTTTGTTTCTTGGGGGATTGGGAATTGAAATGTGGGGAGGCAGCGTGGAGATGTAGCGTGTGGGATGAGTGAATGAATTTCCGGTGTTATTTGGAGGGCCGGCCAAGATTTTAGAATTGGACTGTTTGATTTTTGGCTAGAACTGTGTTCTCATAATTTTGCCGATAGAGTGGAAATTATGAAATTAACTATGTTTATAAAGTAGTTTTATAGAAAAGTTTTCTATGAAAACTGAATTTGTCATCGTTTTCAAAAACTTACCACATCATCCTTTGTATCACATTCGCAAAAGATGTTGGATAAAACCGGTGGATGAGTTTCTGGCAGAACTCGTACAAATTCCACGCCGATTCCATGCTAGAAAAAAAATATAATTCATATTTTATTACTACGGTCATTTCTTTTTTATATCAGAACTATTGTGGAATAGAAATGAAATCGTGACTTTGAGAGATTCAAAATAAATGCTCTATTTTGAATTATTCATGAGGCACTTCGTAAATACTCATGTGAATCGCAAGTTTTTCCATCAAAACTTCGAAACGATAAAACTGTCTTTTCATGGAAATGAAAAAGCACCAAATTTTTTCGTAAGAATATTTATCCATTACAAAAATATTTGTTTTTAATTTGAATATATGTAAGATTATCAGTTTGCCAGTAGAAATAAAAATAGAATTTAATTCACATTTAGTAGCGAGTTAACATTATGCAAATGGTGCTTGAATTTTAAGTATCCATCTCTTAAGTCACTGACTTCATCGTACTGATAAAAAACAAACATGAGATCATTCTCAAAATATTCATAAGTAAATTATCAATTCGTATGCATATTTCACAGATAATTATCATCCGGAAGGCATTAATTTGTTACAAAATAAACATAAATCTTAACGTTGCTCTATTAAATATCCACTTTAAATCAATTTCAAAAAGTAATAAAACTATTAAATAATTTAAAGAGCTTTTCAATAACATATAATTACGTTAGGCATTACCTTACAAATACAAAAAAAATATAAACATACATTTTTAAATAATTAAAAATGGTTTCCTTTAATGAGCTGCTTAACGGGCCAATTAACTCGGTACACTGTATCCTAAGTACCGGCTAATTGGCTAACTAAATTAATCGTCGAAAATTTCACAAAGCCGTCTCAACAAAGCTATTAATAGGATCAAGTAGTAGCGGATGGCACTGGCCAGACAATTGTGTAACTCAATTCCATGTTCCCCCGCAAATTTCAATGCCCCCCCCCCCCCGAACTTCCGCACATACAGAAATTATCCGCCTCTCTCTCTCTCTCTCTCTCTCTCTCTCTCTCTCTCTCGGCTCTCGATCCAAGCAGCTGGCTCCTCATTTATAACAAGCGCAGAAATCCAACCCTCCCCCATCGAGCCGTCACACACCCGCCAGATTCAATCCACGCTTCACGCGTCGTACATCTTAAAGACCAAAAAAAGCCGTCGAGAAGGAGGTTAATCTCTCGCGGGGCCCTAAAGCCTTGCAGCTCTCAAGAAAGAGAGCGAGAGAGAAAGAGTTGAGAAAAGAGCCGGATGAGAGGGTTTATACGCGAGTCGCTGAACGGCGTGGGTGTAGACCCGCACACACACACACACACACACATACATATGTATATAGGCATACGCGTATAATATATACATAGAGACGCAGCGAGGCGCTATTTTGGACAGGGATCGTCGGTGACGTCAGCCTCGTCGTGCACGTACACAGCCAAGACAAGGCCGCACCCGCGCTAGATCAAGCGTCGCGTATATCCCGCCCGTCGAGCTGACGAAATACAGCGCGTTGACGTAACTTCCAGACTTACGCGCGCCGCGGAGCATCTGGACTCTATGTACTTTTTTTCGTCGATGATATGCTTATGCGCGATGATGCGATATCAGATGAAGATTCCTTGCTATGATTTTTAGGCTTTGCGTGAGTTGAGGCTGTTGGCTGGAAAAATCCCTAGGCGCGGGCGCGCGTGACTCCAAGTTATTTCATCGCTAGGAAGGGATGCTATTTTTGAGAGAGAGAGAGAGAGAAAGAGAGCATGCAGAGGCAAATAAACCCGGTGTCGAGTAACAAGGCTTTCTCCGGGAAAATCAAACGCTGCGCGATGCTTCGATCGGAAATGTTTTGCATCGTAATATAGCGATGGATTTTTTATTCTGATTTTTTTTATAGATAAACGTAATCATTTTAAAAACAAAAAATAATTACTTTATCACTTGAGCTAATTTGTTTATTAAATAATCCATGATTTTAAAAATGAAAACGAAAACATTAAACTCTCGCCAACGCATTACTCTTCCAAAATCCTCTCTCACAAACCCATCACCTATTCCCCCACATCATCCACTCGGCCTCCTCTAAAAAATCGATCGAACCCAGAAAAAAACGAAGCGACTGCCGGCGCGCACGTGCGCCGAGGTCATTGGTTTCGGCAACATAAAAAGTCCATCCGCAACACGTTTTGCACGTGGAGTTACGGTGACACCTGTTGCCGTATCACCAGGCCGAACGACGCGTCGTTATAGACGAGAGAGCTACGGCCACGTGCTGCTGCCCCGTCGACGGACCATGTCCAAGTTTACATTTTACAATATAAATAACGGCGAGGAAAAAATAGCTCATCGAGACAACAACACAGGCGCATGTAGGCCCGGCTCGTCGACGGGAGAGCTCGAGCCTCGTTACACATGTTTCCGATTCGCGAATACAATGCAGTAAAAATAAACCGCTCTCGGCTCGAGCCGAGAATCGGCCGCCTGTTTCTCTGACATCGGCGGAATATTCGCTGTTTCTTCTGAGCTGGTAGGAAAGTTTTTGGGATTCTGCGCGGCCGAGTTTTGCGATTGAGGAATGCGGGATTGAGAGGTGAAAATTCGGCATTGTTTCGAGAGCGCCGGGAGAATACACGTCTGATGCTCTGTGTTTACATAATTTCTGCTGGGTTAGAGCTGTTATTAAAGCTGCCGATATGTATCTAGGGAGCGATTATTTTTAAAAGTTGAAAGTCCGCGTGAATCAGCTGCACGTCGGGCCGCGAAATAAAAATCTAAATTCTCGAACACTCTGATATTCGAATAACGAATATTTTTCCTAGGAAGACAATTATTTTCGTTCAAGACACCTCCCGTCAACAATTGCAAAATCAGTCCTTGACGGTAATTCAACACTTGCGTATTCGCTTCAACTCTTCAGATCAAACACTTTCCAAATTACGCACCAGATCAATATTACTCACTCCTACATAATATATAAAAAAATCACATTAAAAAAAAACAATTTAGAAAAAAAAACACTCACCTCGGAAACGGCCGATGCGACGAAATCATTGAGCGAGTTCACCCAGACGGCGAGCAGCTCGTCGAGCACGACGAGGTCGGTGTGCAGCCAGAGCAGCATCTCGTTCGTCCACCTGACGGCGTCGGGATCCGGCCCCGTGGCCGTGGGCACATGTAGGGCCCGCGAGCTGCGCGCCGGGCTGACCAGCGGCCCGGAATTTTTCCTCGTCAGCCGCTTGCGTACCGGCGGCGTGGGCGGCACATAGCCGCCAGGGCTCGAGAACGACGAGGACGAGAGGCCTCCTAGACAGAGCCGGCGGTTTAGTCATGATATGATAAGAGTGGTGGGGAGTTAGTTTGTTGTGAGATGTTCGGGGGTGTATTGTTGTGGTGAGAGAATGTAGCATTGTGGTTGCGTGGCTAGAATTGCTAGGGTTGATTTAGAAGAATGTTTTTACAGTTTCAAACGGGTATCGTTTAGAAGATGCTTCGAGCGTTTTTTAATATTTTATCTAACGAGCACTTGAAACCTGGCGTTTGTTTACATAAGACGCAATTGAGTAACGCGAGGATGCATGTACAGTAAGAGTCGTCCGATCGACTCGTCTGTATCTACTGAAAACCTGTATCGCCGCTCCGTTCCACTAGATTTAGCAAATCTCAGCCGAATCTTTAAGCAATTCAGGAATTTCGAGGCTTGTCAAAACAAAAGAAATTATGTCATTGTGCGCGACGTGTCATTCCGAGAATCCGTTACTTACATCTTCCAAATGGAAAGCATTTGTAACTGTCGACGAGCTTGCGCTCTCCGCGAAGTTGGCAGCGAGAAAAAAAGCGCCGTTGATTCACAACATACGAATAAGACGGGCGGATAGAAAGGGAGCTTTGGGCCGAAAATCCCGAAAGCGCACTCGTGTATCGAATGACAATCTCGTAATAACGGCCAAGAATGTGGTAAGAGCCTGTGTACTTCCTGATTGGCGAACAACAGCCACGAGTATATGCGCGCCCAAATCGCGCGCGTATAGGACTCGGTTACCTCAAGTTTGTTTTGAACACTTGCTCCGTTCCCGCACGGCGCGCACGATCGTTGCGTAAAGAAGCAGCCCGAGATAGCGGAACATCGACGGACTAGAAAAAAATTTAATTCTCTCACATATCACAGCTGCCTCTCACAATTTGGTCACTCGCGCGAAACTAGCCGTATAACAACATTACACTCTCCCATCTACTCCGTAAACAAACACGCGCGTCTGAGCACTGCTCGGTAACCGCACAGCAAAAACCACCACTTAACAACACCCCTCAATACACCCCTTTGAAGCAGGCCAAATGTATACAACTACCAGAGCCCGAGAGCACGATTCCTCCAGCGCCAGAGACAGCGCCACCACCGCCGCCGCCGCCTCCTCCATGGCTCCTCGAGGCATTGGCCGACCTGGACCTGGCCACCGCCGCCGCTACCCCCGAGGCCGATGCTCCAGCTCCCAGCAGGACGACGCTCTCGCCGATCGCGTGGAGCGAAGCCGCAGCGATGTGCGCATCCTTAGCCTGCGCAGCACTGGCCGCGTGATGGTGAAGATGATGGCCGGCGCTCGGCGCAGCCGCCAGTCCAGCAGCCGCGGCCGCGGCCTTGTTCCGCTGATGGATCCTATTGTAGATGAACTTGCCGACGCAGAGGATGACGAGGCCAAGCAGCATCCAGCCGAAGATGAGCATCGACAGGGTGTCCATTGTCGCGTCGGCGGACGAGTCGAAACTGCATATCAGATCGTCCACCCGCTCGGCCAAGTCGGCCATATTGCCCCATCCTCCTGCCAGCCAAGTCCAATTGGATACCGAAGTGAGCATTCTTCGGCCGGCTATTTTCACCCGCTCGCGAGGTGGCCCCCGAGCCGCCGCCGCCACCGCCGCAGCAGCCGCAGCCGCGACGAGGCTATTAATAGCACTGGCATATACCCTGGGCCCCCGCCAGTCTATCTCAACGCGGCCAAACGCTTGCTTGCGCCTCGCTTTTCTCTCACTCTCTCTCTCTCCCACGGCTGTATTTCTTTAGCTTCGTGACGCCGATCTTCTCTTGGAGTAGCGGTTCGCTGCTTGAGATTTTTTCAGTTACCAGGTGCGCAGCTTCTTTACCGGCTCTTGGAGCAGTCGGGACGGAAGCGCTTTCTCGTCGAGAGTTCAGGAGATGAGCGCAGCGCTGCTGACTGCGTCGAGATGCCGACACGCTCCACGTGGACCGGTCTGTGGTGTCATCTTGAGTTTGTCGATCGGTAGGATCGATTCTTTGTGCTTTGCATGATTGCTGTGGGATAAATTTTTCGATTCTTAGTTGTCATTGCTTTTATGCGATTTATTAAATGTATGCGTTGATTTTCAAGTTATATTTTTTATCTATTATGATGCGATGATGATGCTAGTCACGTATTTTATAATTTACCAGGACAGATAATAAAGTGAATGATAATGTTTAAATTCAAATAATTAATAATAGTTTAAAATTTTGAAAGAAATCAAGCAGACTACACGTCTTTTCTCCGAAAATAATTAATTTTCATTTATAATATAAAAAATTATTTAGTAATTAAATATTTACCTTTATTTAAATAATAAATATAGTATTCCAAATCTTCTTGAAATATATTTGTATATATATCACGTCCTTTTGTTACGAATTGCTTTTCGTAGTATTTCTTGTATTTCCTTAATGACTACTTTTAAAAAAAAAGTATTATTCGCTAACTAAAAGAGTATTGCTGTATATACTTAAACATTAAATAATGTTAATGCAGATCACTCATTTTCTAATCTGTAAAAAAGAAAATTACAAGTTAACTCAAGCCAATTTTTTAATTCCAATAATAATTAAAAAAGATTCATTGATGTACCTAATTTTATGCCTATCCAGTCCAAAATCATTCCGTAGAACTAGCCTCAAGCTGTCAGCATTCCTTTCAGTATGATGTCACTAGAAAATAAATAAAAAGAAGCTCATTAAAAATTCACAATTCTCTGCAGCTTGAGAATCGTACACCTATCACATCGAGCACAATGTCCTCAAGGATTTTATTTTTCTCATACAGTGAATTGTTCTTAGCCCGTACAATGAGAGGATAATACTTCATTGGGACTTTTATTGTCTTAAATTAAAAATTTTATTGTTAATAGAATGAGAATTGTAAAGAAAGAAAGACATTTTTAGTGGCGTAGGTTTGAATGAATTGTGGTTGGTGTACTGCATGAATTTAATATTTGGTACTGTGTCAAATATTAAATTTGAGCAATCAGCGATGGCGCAATGCCTATATTAGGATGTTGATGAATGGACGTATTAGTGCCAATATGTAATTGTACGTTTTATTGCCAACTGATATTGTTTATTAGCCTATTTATCATTCGATAAATTTTAGAGAAATTTGTTAGAGTTAATTCATGGCAAGGCGTTAAATTTTCGTGTGATATATGACTGATCTTATCGTACCTGACTCATTCTACTTAGGAAGTATGCTGGAACACTTCCATCTATATTATTTTTTATTGATTTTTCCAAAATAAATTAAAATTTTACAAATAAAAAATTATAACTTTTGAAATGTTGTTTGAATAAGATCGTTAAAATAAATTTCAGTTGAATAAGAATATTTTGCCAAATGAATAATTCATAATTTTAAAATATCAGGAATACCAAGCATAGTATTTCAAACCTTGATTTTAATTTATGATTTTGTAAAAAAAAATGTTTTTGAAATAGGACTGCTGAATCAGTTACTTTCCGAATAACACAATAAATTTCTTCAAAGGCATCTTTAAAACCTTAAAAAAAATTACCAGTACTTAATCTCAGCAAGTCGAACAATTTTTATTTTCATCAATCACCTTAAGGTTAAATTAATCACCTTGACGAATTCATTAGTAGATACATCCAAGCTCATTCAGACAGTACCATAAAAAAACCTAGCACAATCACACACATGCACACTAAGACGCAACAACCAAACTATCGCAACCAACCAAATTTTTTCAAAACTCACCCCCTCTCCAAAATCCACACTCCCCAACCCCAATCCCACAAAAAAATCCCACCCAGCAGCTCTCCTCTCTAATCTCCAGCTGACCTTGCGCGAATCGGGAGAGGCGCTCGAGATACAATCGCATTACCGCAGCAGCGGGCCAAGGCGCCGACATGTCGATGGGAGTTTGATGAGGCCGTGGGAGTGGAGTACGATAGTAGATCGATTTCGATTGAGCTCGCACAGGAATTCAATCGGGGTCGATTGGCTCGTAAAATGCCGAGGTGTGTTCGCTTGCTGATGAGGAGAGCGAGTCGGATGAGTTTTAGAGTGATAGATGGGAGCTGTTGTTGTGGAGCGTTTCTTTTTCGATTTGATTTAGTATAATAGAGGGTTAATTATTTTTTAACGAGTGTATGATTACTGAGGATTTTTGGGCTTATTTGTTTTATGCTTTTGACGTAGGAGGAAGATTAGGGGGAGTCACCGAGGTTTACGCTAATACGATTGAGGTCAATTGTTGAATCCGCAACATTGCTCAACAGTTTTCAGGCTTCGCGGCTAAGTAAATTTAAAAACTGAGCTAATCTTCTTTTATACCGTGTTTTGGTGACGAGCACGATCTCTTAGATATATATTTTTATAATCGAAATTTTCATTGATCAAGTTATCAGTTTTGAGTCACGTTTTAGTAAAAATGGTTTACTTCTGAGTTAAAAAAATTTACCGTTACTAAAGAGTGAACGCTGCCGATTGAATAACAGGAAAACGTAAATTACACGTTTTCTCTTATCGCGAATTAGCTACAGAAGTATATGGAGTTTGTAAAGTGGAACAAAGGAAAACAGTAAACCATTGAATTATCTATAAAGCGTTGAAAAGTTGTAAACTATTTACACTTCCTCTAAAACATTAATTTTAAAATAATAAGCATTAAAGTAAACTTCTACTTTTCTAAACTTCTACGATACAGTTAAATAAATTTCTTTTTCTTATTATACTTGACGAGCAATCGTGGCTCTACTCATTTAGTAGTAATTGACTCATAACTAAAAATAAATTTTATGCTCCAATGACATAACTGTCCCCATATAACTTTGCAGTCATAGCCATAGATAAACAAAATTTTAATGCACAAAGTAATTAACTTTACTATACCATTTTAACTAAAATGCACCGTACAAATATTTATTTCGCACACCAGCGAGCAGCAAAAAAGAACGAAAGTATTAGTCTTTGTCTCTGAAAGGTAAACAGAATTTGCACCCTGGACTCTCATTTCTCACGTGCATATAAAACTGCCACGAGTCGAATTTCTATGATAATACAGACCCGTCCAATTACGAGCTGGCAAATATCCGCGCCACCGATCATTAATTCGATTAAGTGAAGTTTAAACGTCGCGGCTTTATGATCTTTTATGCGCTGGCAAAAAAAAATGAATCGCTGCAGTATATGGTAGCGCGATAAATTGATGCTGAATTAGCTTGTTGCTTTTAGAGTGACGAGTCGTATTAAATGGAATTAATATATTAGATGAGTGATGTTTAATCAAAAGACAATATTATAATAATAGTTATTTTAAAAATTCTTTTTGTCATTTTTATCAAGTTTAGATAATACCCAGTTTATCTTTCTTCAACTTTGCACGTTTTATGATATTTCAATACAGTATCTTCGGCATAAAAATACTCGGGCCGTAATAAAATTATTTTTAGATTGAATTCTATCAAGCTACCCTTCAACAAATCAACAAAGATAAAAAGTCGAAAGAAAAATATAAAAATTCACTTTAATCAACCGACTTTTCCCACGATCGATATCCTCACTCCCCATCCAAATCCAGCATCAAAACTCAAACAACCAGCCCCTACACGACCGCAACCATCCCGATCCCAATCTCCAACTCCTTATCAGAAAAAGCACGTGATTACATCATCGAAAAAGCCAAGGTCCCAAACTTTAGTCAGCAAACGCGCTACTATGCCCGCGGCAGCAAGACATAACAATGAGCAATTTGCGCCTCGTTCGCGTCGGTGCTATAACAACGGAAAGTCATGTATACTACACCGGCCGGCTATCGGCGAGCTTCTGACTCACGCCTCGACTGTCTTTCTCTCTCCTTCGTGGAGATAAGGCGACCCTCGACCTGAAAGATATTGGCGAAAAATTTAAGTATACAAAGGCGACGATTTCTTTGTTTTCGTATAGCGGCTTCTGAAATGTTGACGCTTTTTCTAGTTTAAGGAATATTTTCAAGAGTGTGTCTAGTTTGTGACACGTGGTGATGTTGTAATTGTTAGGATTGATTGAGCTGTGTCGATGTATCGGAAGATGTGGCTTATTGAATGTAGATTGTGATAAGGTGATATTATAATTAGTAAGGCTTGATTGTCTTTTTTATTTTTGTAAATGTTTGTGAATGTACAAATTGTAAAAGTAATTTAACTTCGAATACTGCAATTAAGCTATTTCCTTTCTATAGCAACAAGAGCTTTAGCCTAGTTTAAAGGATTGATCAACTAGTTAAGATAGACATAGTTAAGATTGTAAGATAGTGTTGGGGTATTGATAGAATCTCGCGTTAAAAATAGTTTTAAATTAAAATCGTACTTTTTTTCATTTACGTGACTTCCAAACCGAGTGAAGCTGTTTACACTGAATATTCGTTGATAAAAATATCACCTCGCCACTGAACTATTATATAAATTTTTATATTTGCTTAAGCGATAATGCAATCTTCATTTTTTTCTGTCGCCTCATTAGAAAACTGCTAATTTCTGTTAACGCACTAATCAAATATTTTGAAATTAACCTTGATATTAAAATGTTGGAATTTATGTCTTATTCGAAAAAAAAAATATAGCTTAGTGTAATAATAGAGATAAGGCATTCAATTATGTCATTCTACCTCGCCTACAAAGTGTGATAAAGTAAACAAAAAGGACTTATTACAGCGTGATGAAAGCCGTATTAGATATCGAGCTCGTAACTTGATAATCGATATCATTTTATTACAGTAAAATTTAGAACGTTAAGCCAAGTCTTGCATTAATTTTTTTTATCTAACCAACTAATAATAGCACAGAATATATATAATCATTCATTCATAGCAGAAAAAAATAAAAATAAAATAAATACATATTTTTAAAATCTACTTACAACCTTATCCAGTACTAAAAAAAAATTGCAAATTCTCTACCAAAGACTCAAGCGCTCTAAAAAAATAAAACGGGTCGAAGAAAAAGTGCAAAAAAACACCCATCGATTCCACATTACCGCTCTGCGACACTTTAAAAAATAAATCACCTAGCCCCGCTCCCCCCTCCACAAACACCGCCACCTCACCCGCTCGTAAAAAAGCCCTGACAGCTCACCCCCTCAACAAAGAACAAAACTCATCCGAATCCCCCAAAAAGGAAAGCACTGACCCTTCCCAGCAACCTAACCCCTTCCCAATCCAACCCAAAACCCACACCGACACCTCACCACG
>JAPYZA010001983.1:0-17822 GCA_030522685.1 Eupelmus azureus
TGTTTAATAATATGATAATATTTATTTGTTTTTTAATAAAATTTGACATCCGTTATAAAATTGATAAAATTGTACTTGCAAACAATTTTAAAAATGATTCTACTATTATATCATAGATAGCTCTACTAGCAATGTGAGAAAATGAGAAGAAAAGGACCAACAATTGATAAAGCAATTAAAAATAATATTAGTATTATATAATTGTTTTCATTAGAAATGTATGAATTAGTAATAAATACAATTAATAATGGGATCTAAGGATCTAGGATTGTACGCGTGAATCAATATTTTATTTGTATTTAAATAATTTATAAATTTATTATAAATATTAATTTGACTTTACATTGTGCAGCTGGAGATAATTTTTTTTAATACAATTACAAAATAATATAAATTTATAAAGCGATAAAAATTACAGAATTTCGAGATTCCTTTGTGATTGCTTAGTAACCTTCGTCTGACCAAGTGATGTTATAGTCTGGATATTTTTTCTTCAGAATGCCAACACTAATTTCATGATCAGCTTTGCCAAACCCCTGTAAAATTTTAAGACATCAAAAAATTTATTTATTATCTAATATACCTACATTTATATATACTTTAAATTTTCTTGGGTCATATTTAACAAAAAATCGATAGTAAATAATGATTTACATCGAAGTCTTATCTCAAAATAAATAACAAGCCGTATGTTAATTTCAAATATTTTTATGTTATAATTTAACACAAATATATTTGAAGAACATTAAATTGAATAACGTACGCTTGTTTTAAAACAAAATATTACACAAAATTTAAATTTAATATAGTCGAAAGGACACAAAAAAATTTGAAGTGTATCAAACAGTTAACCGATTACTAAAATTGCAAGTACATTATTTCACTGTCTAATATTTTTTAGTACATTAAACCAATGTTTATAAGAACAATCATCATATTATTCAAAAAAACTCTAAAATTTTGACATTTCCTTCTTTTTAAACAAACGAAATTTAATAACCTCATAAATCGAAGCGACCAAACACCGCTCGCGCTAGTAAATAAGCATCGTCCCCGAACGCGTAAATTCGGCACACTTCAAAGCATCAAAATCGCTTTACCCGCTTAACGAACTTAAAATAATCGCTCAACAAAACCCACATTTACTCGCGCGTGTGCCCCCGCATTCGTTTAATCCCATAGCCGAGCTCGCGCTTGCCCCAGTCAATAATTCGCCGCGCACATCGGAGCATTCCGCTTGGCAGTATCGCACCGGAAAGCGCGCGGGACAAATTTAATTCGGCCGTTAAAGGAAGCGGCGCGAGCGCGCGGGCATTAATCGCGCCTCTAAATGCGCGGAGGCGAAAAGTAGCTCCTCCTCCTCCTCGTCTCTCTCTTTCGTTATGCGGGACAACATAAATTCAAAGACATCGCCGAAAATACTGCGCCGCAAAAGCTGAGAACGAGGGATGAGAGCGAGCTTGCGAGGCTGCGGCGCAGAGCGGGAGATGATAAAATTCTGGCAAGGCTTTAGAGGATGACACGTCGTATAATAAAGCGTTTGCCAGGATGCCTCTCCCGCCTCTCCCCCTGCGAAAGTTCGGACGCGCAAACAAGGGATATATTCGCCGGCGCGTTGTGTGCCCGGATGAATCACTTTCCGATGCAAAAAATGTGAGCGGCTCGTAAATAAGGTTGTTAGGTAAACTGCAATATTCTTTTACGAGAGGATGAATGAGAGATGAGTTATTTAAGCTGTTTTGGAGGCTTTATGGTGGAGGATTATTTTGTGAGAGCGTATGTGGTTAATTAATGCGTTCGGGGAGTTGATTAGTTTTAAATTAAGTTTATTGATTGGGTTTTAATTGTTTGATGAATTTAATTACCGAATTCTAAGAGCAAAAGTGTATTGTTGAAAAACAAACGGCTGCGTGTTTGTACACGTATGCACACATCGATATTTATAAATTCAGATAAACCTGGACTACCAATACGGCAGAAAAACAAAAGATTGTATTTCACCATATAGAATCGTTCGATATTTTTTGCCGTTTTTTTATTCAACGGTTCAGTGGACAAACAAATTTATTATTTTTTATTCTGAATATAGTAAATATTTTGTGCGACTCACGAAGTTTTTAAAGCTGCTGCATGCGCTAAATATTTTCAGAACAAAGGTAAACGTCTTCAATTTCTTAATTAAACGAATGACATTAAAAACTTAAATTTCCTTTTCAAAGATAAGTTAGACAGAACTGTATAAATATAATCCAAATATTATTTTCTCTAGTATGAATATTTTTCACCCGTCAAACTCTTAGTTCTAGCTGCGCGCGCGCGCAGTCAGGCCACCCCGACTTAGCAATTCAAAGCAGGATTAAATGCCTTATGGCATTGAACCATTAAACCACCTCCCTCTACCTACCTAGATAGATATCTTTTGTGCACGCTGCACAATGATAACCGTCACCTTGAATTAAAACAATGAAAGTCACTTTTCATCTCAAAAAAATTTCACAGTCAAATTCAAAAAGCCGTTTATCCATAAAATTCTTCCATCGAACATCATTTAAACGCGTCGGCCTCCAATTGTACGCGAGATCAAAATTTGATATTGCTAATTTTGGCATTGAGTTTAATGCATATTAAATCCGATGCGAATCATGAGATTATAAATCCACGACAAAAAGGGATCCCTGGCTGACTGATAGGGCAAACGTGTAAACAATGAGAAATGAGGTATGGCGCAGCATCACCCTATGTTTACCTCGGCGGCGGATTCGGAAAATCCAGGAGGGATCGAATTTTCACGCTCGGCGGAATATATTTCACACGGTTTATCAGGCGCTGTTCCAATTTTAAAGCTCGCGCGTCTCGCTCGCAAAAATAGGTAATTTTGTTTTTTTAATTGCGCCGTTTTTCAAATATGTAGACGCGCTCGCGCGCGCGTCCAACAATAGTGCATGTTTATTTCATGAAGGGATACATTCTTGAAAACTCGGCTCTTCTCCCGCGAGGCAAAATCCAAAAATACACGCGAGTGCGAAAATATGCAGGATAACATCTGCGTCACGAGGTCTAGAAAAATCCCATTTACCTGCGAGTATCCGTAGACATTGATTTTTTTATCATTTGCATCGTGCTTGATTCTCCCGCCACCGAGGCAAGTGGCCTTCAGGTTGGGGCTGATTTTTTTCAGCGCCGCCTCGACCACATCGAAAATATCAGCTGCAACACAAACAGAAATACATAATTTTAATAATCGTCATGGAATTGTTTCATGGCGAGCGAAGCATTTATAATATCGTGATAAAATCGATGATGAATTAATTTCAGAAATATTTTTATGGCTACTCGAAATAAAGCTGCATTATTCATAAATGAGAAGTAAATTATTCATTGCTTTATTTTTGCTCGTGAATTTATTTAATTTCGCATATCCTTTTGGATATTCGCCCGGGCCGATAAATTTTATTTATTAAAGCTTGTTATTATCTGCAACTAAATTTTAACGGCCTTTAAAACGCGCTGATCCACGGCTTATGCCAATCAGCCTTAATTAACAATCTTAAACTTTATTTTTAAATTCCCAACATTCCATACTCAAAAATTTTCAACCAATTTTCCGTACACGTAAGTATCGACATCCAAACAAGCTCCGCCAAACCACGTTACTCAAAAAGTGTCGACGAACCACGCAATTTTTCATCAAGTCCCTTGTCACCTTGAACCCGCACCCAGTACTCTAACGCTAAAACGCGACGGGGGCTTGACGAAAAAGGCTCGAGAAGCCCCGGCGGCTGAAGGTTATCTCGTTCCGCGGGGCCAACAAATTGCGTGATCGACGATGCAATTCTTATCTCGCTCCGCTTCTGCCTCCATCCTGCGCTCGCGCATACATATACGCAGGTGCATCGAGCTCATCCCCCAACGTGATGTCAATCGTTTTTCACAAGCGTGAAGCAGCAGCAACAACCGCGCGACAAGCCGTATAAAAAGATCCATGTAGTCGTGAAAATATCGTCCAGGCGCGCCGCGGTAGTAGCTCATCGCTCGTATACACAGGCAGGGATAAGGTCTCCGTTGTTGTCTTTTTTTGCGCTCGTCGACAGTGGCAGAAAAATGGGAGCCGCTGCATCGAGTTTATGCACTCGAGGACTGGGGCTGCTAGACAGCCGCGTTACTCTTCGACGGCAAAAAGTGCCGGTACAGCTCGGCAGGTGCACTCGTGCTCGCTAAATCTTTTAGGAGGACATTTGCATTCTGTGCTATTCAATTTTTATGGAGCTTATCTTGGCCGTTGGGAGGAGAGTGGAAAAAAAACAATGGCAGCGCGGCAGTTTTCGATGGGTTTTTTCGCTGAGTTTATAATCTTTGTGGAGTGTGAATGTTTATTGATGGCCAGTGGAATAATAAAAATTTTACACGATCTATGCATATAGGTATATTGAGCGGTGATGTACTTGGGGAAATAAAAATAAAATGTATAACGATTATTAACCTGTTGAATTCACATTCTAACTGCAATTTTAATGGAATTTCGATATTCCAAATTTAAAGTCCCCTCTATTAAATAGGCAATTTATGCAACCGCTCTAGTTCTATATTCGACAGCAAATATTTTTAACTCGCTTACACCTAATGAATTTACCTCTCTTCCAAACCTAACTCTTCCTACATCTACTTTCCAAACACGCAATTAAATCAGCCCAATTCAGAGCCAACTCACCCTTGGCCGAAGTGAAAATTAGCGCCTAATAAAGTCAGTTCCCGCACTAAGAAACTTAATCCCTCCCTTCTCCCCATCCTCCTACAACTCGCGAAAAGCTAATGCATACAGGCATCGTATGGTCGTAGAATCGAACGTGACAGATAAAGGGTGCTTTAACAAAGCAGAGAGTCACAGCAACGAGGAGAAGTAATTCGCCGACGAGTCATCGATCCGGAAGCCGCTGATTTGCTACATACGAGCGCGCGAGTATATAACTCTGTAACGAGGAGTTTTGGCGCTCGTTCTTCGCTCTATGGCTCTGTATATTTACGAGCGGGGCAGTTAGGATTTTTACGAGGATTTCGTCACGTAGGCGCTGGTGTGTATATATATACGCCGGCATCTTACGCTCGATGGTGTGTGTATATATATACGCCGGCATCTTACGCTCGATGGTCTGTGTATTTTCGGTCGCGCAACTATGATTTTCTTGCTGATCGATTTGTGGGGAATATTTTAGCCTTTGTGATGGGGAATATTTTAGCCTTTGTGAGATTTGGCCTGTGGGTATATGCGTAATTTTAGCACGGCCCGAGCAGCTTGCGTGGCGCGTTTAATTATTCGTTAATGAAGTACGTGTGAAAAATTTATTAATCATGTTGTTGGAAATTTGGACGATATTCAAAAATACGAATCCAGTTCTATATATACGTTCGGGTTATAATAACTTGACGAGAATAAAATAAATAAAATGAAGCTAGCTTAATTATTTTCACACAAAGAGCACAAAAGGTAGCGAGAAAGCTAATACCTTTGCGTGCATATAATAGTAGAATTTTAACACAATAGCCAATGGTATACAGCAAATACTTTGTACTATACCTCGCGCTTTCGGAATTAGCGCCTATATACTAAATCTTTTATGCACGCTCATTAAAAGCTTACCAATGTGTACATTTCTATATATACAATGTGCAAATTAAGAGGATTTATCCGAGCCGCTCGAGTAGGTCAAGAAAAGCGGCTGCAGCCGCCTCGCAGTAAAGAGAATAAGATAAATCTAAATTTTCATTCGTACGATTGTAAATATGAATATTATTAAAGTTTACTAAATTGTGATCATTATTATCTTAAGAGTTTCTGCGTTAACTAATTCTGTGATCCTAGTAACAAATCCAGTAATATGAGATATTTAATTCCGCGTGAGAAAAGAAATTAGAAAAAAATCGTAACACTTTTTTTCACCCCCAAAACAAACTCGAAAATCCGTTACAGCCTCGCATTACCCAACTTCCACTTTATCCTCGACTTTTCCACGACTGCGAAAGCACATCGCCTGCGAATTCCTCAGCAAAGCGCTCACCTTACACACACAGAGCAACACGGCAGTGAAAAAAATCTGCTCCTTTTTCCCCTTCCAAAGCGTGGAAGGGCACGATTCGATCGCGCAGGGGGATCGCGTGAGCGGCCACTCTGCAGCCCCCTGTGTAGAACGCAAATTTCTCGCGTGCACAGCCAGGGCATAAGAGAAAGAGAGAAAGGGAGATAGAGTTCAAGCTCACTCCTCGCTATTCGAAAATGTCAAGGGCTCTCGAGAGTGACGCGGCGCCGTTCTTTTACCGTGCTGCGAGCTTCGAAGAAGATCCGATATGCAGCTACACCGTAAAACATTGAGGAGTTAAGGAGATTTCGCGCGGTGACGTTATTTCTTCTGATTTCTCCCTTCCGTGTCTCGGTGGGTTGTCGTTGAAAGGGAGGGAAGAAATCGCACTGCGAGTCCGTCGCGTGTATTTCAGGAATCCGCTGGGAAGGGAGTCGTATTGGTTTTTTCAGTAGGTCAGCGGGTAAGTGCTCACTGTGCACGGGCTAAGTTTTTTAAAATATTTAAGCGGGATTCGATGAGAAAGTTTTAGAAAAGGATATGTATAAATAGTTGGGGAAAGGATTGTTTTTAATCATGGTTGAACTTTGTTTAACGTTTAGAGAGTCGTGTTTTTGTTTTAGGTCAGATAGTCTACTTTACTAAATCAACAGGTGTTTGACAAAGTTTAAATTATATTTAATTTTTAAGGAAATAGGAACTGATATTTTTCTCAATTAAAACACGCTAGAATGATACTTCTAGCTTTTAGAAAAGAGCATCTTATAGAAAGTTTTAGCCAAAGATAGAAAAATATCATATACGCTTTGTCTAGTAATCCGTGATGTATGTATCGTTGTAGGCTGTTGTCATGATTAGTTAAGCCTCATAAATTTTTTGATAGGTCTTATGTGAGTTTTATCGATGGCGACTGCAAAAAATCCTCAACAACTAATAATTCTCAATTATTTGCAATAAATAAAAGATTGATTAAAGATAATAATCACTAAATTAAATACGGACTGTAGTTAATACAAAATTCTATTTATTTAATTAATTTAGCAATTCAAAATAATATCAATAAATTCAAATTACATCAATTCATTAATTCATTATATGTACATCAATACGACTCACTCGCGGGCAATTAAGTCAATTTTTAATTTAGTTATCAAAGCGAGCGATTAGTTAAGTTTTGCAATAAAAATATTCTAATTTTTATGCATATCGCGTTCAAACTTCTGACTTTTTATACTGTTGATGTAATGGCGCAAACTGACGTCGGATTCTGATTCAGCACACTAAAACTTTTCAAAAAAGTATAGCCGCGTCTCTGGATCTGAACTTTTCTAAAATTTTAAGTGCTCGAGAAAAATGTTGTTAAAGCCTAAATTACGGCGAAGGCTTCAAAAAGGATTTTATTGATTATTCATTCATTTCATAGTATATTTCATAATTTTTAGATATTTTCCTTTCAAAAAATTTTTTCCTTAATGAAAAAATTTGCTATTTTGGATTCGTCATCTTCAAGTTAGTTTGTTTGGACGGTGGTAACGTTAAGTAAAGGTTTATATTCCACCCAATCCAGAGTTTCATTAATTACCAGTTATCAATTATTTATTTAAGAATTTTTTTTACATAGATAAATTTTTGCGAACATAATAATAGTACATTTCGATACGGGTGTGGAAGGTGATTATTTGCCTCGTGAGAAGTTTTTCGTCGAGAAAAGTCGAACGAGGCAAAAGTCACGTTACGCACCAGTATCGAACCGTATTTTATGCCACGAGAGCCGAATAATCATCTTAAAGTTATGATTTTGAGGTTAGAGTGGCATAAATTAAATAAAGTCTTAAGTATTATAAAAGTTACGTAAACATTTGCAAGGTTATTATGAATAATTTGGGTGTAACAGTGCGTTTCTAGGGTGAGTGGGGTTCTTGATGTATCCCTCCTGTTAGATAAATGGCTGCTAAGAATAGAAATAAGATCAACCTGTTGAAAAAAGGCACGATCATAGGCGCCAGAAACTTTAATCACGATTGAATTTTATTATTATAAATGGAGTGCCACGAGTAGTGGCTCTCATAGTTTTTCTGCACACCTTGGAATTTACCTACCTGAAGATATTTACACTTACGACGGGCTAGGAGTCGGAGAATCGTGGGATCGAATTCTTATCTGTGTGAATCTTAGGTTAGACAATACAAGCATGAAATAAATAGAAAGAAAATGAAGTAACAAAGAGTATTTAATTTCAATACGTAGCTAACCTTTAATAATTTATATCTAGGCTTTACAAGTATTTACAAAATTGTAACAATTACCTTGAAAAGGCAGGCACTCTATAAAATTTAGAATCTTTAGTGATTCCAATACAAAAATAATTAAGATATAAAGTTTTATACATAGATTGCTTGGAAGAGGCAGAAGTCCTGCAAACTTCTCACTAACTCACAGCATCACTTCGCAAAACGGTTACTTAGTCGCACACAAATTCGCATATGTGGATAAGAGAAGGCTTAATAAAACGAAAGATTTTAACAAAAATAGACGCACAAAGCCAGAGTCAATTCGGTGCTATTTTATTGCACCATCGTAAGCAAAAAAAGAAATTTATTACGAGCCACATATAATGAGTCTTACCCGCTTACGGTTTTTCTGATCCAGGCATAACTACTCGACTGATAAAGAAGCAACTGAGTTTGACACACAAAAGAACGGTGGTTAATATGGTTTAGCTTAACAAAACTTTTACGCGGGCTAAAATCACACAACTTCACGGATACTAGAGGAACAAGTCCTTCTGCTTGCGCGGCCATAAGAGAAGCCAGGGCTTGCGCAACGACGAACGAAAATTATATTAGTATCTGATTACAATATTTTAAAGTAGGTTCAGTTATTCTTGTTTAAGAATGCGTGTATGAGACGATTTTGCTACATTTGTTTCGTAGAAAACGAAGTTGAACCAAGGAAATTTTATTTGCAATTAAAAAATACATAAAAAAATAATAAACGTTTTTATATTCACGTACACAAATAGAATCGTTATCCAAACTGCCTTTCCACAAATTTATTATGTTTTCAATTCAATTATTACTTTGTTGAAATTTTTTTTTATTATCACATACAGTTTTACGATCTCATCTCTGTGAGATGTGTTCGTTCGTTTTAACACCGTAAGTATTTATATTCAAATCTATAGTAAACGTAGTGTCACTATAAACATTCATAGTAAATTTCAGAATGCTCTCTTTCTTATTGAAGTATACTTTTAAACACGAAAAATCAATAAAAAAAAATTTTTGATCCTATAGTTTAGTAGCGTGTAGAAATTTAGTTTCTCGAATCAGTAAAAATCTTAAGATCACAAACTGTAAATTAGAATATATCTACTTTATTTATACATTATTGAAACTATTTTATTACGATTTTTTTCTTTACAATTTTGAGATACTCGAGAAATTTAGACTTTTTTGGGAAGTTTCCCGTTTTTTTTAATTTTTTCAGAAATCTCGATTTTTTTCAAGGTTTCTCCACTTATGAAATTTCTCACTTACTTTGAAATTTCTGAGTTTTTAAAGCTAATTCTAATATAATTTGAATTTTTTCTTATGATCTTTTTTTTATAACCCACAATTCAAGGAATAACATGAAAATTCAGGAAAACACGAGAGAAATCGGAAAATCCTGAAAAAATTCTCAGAGTTTCTGTAATTTTTACAAAAAAAACTGCTGCCTATTTCATTATTTCATTGGCACTTAGCTTCCTCAAAATGAATTTATAAATTAAACTCGTTCTAGAAGTACGACTTGAGCTTGTCGTCATTAACTCGACGCACTGTTGCTGCAGGGACTCGCCCAGGACGGCAACCTGCGCGTGTCGTCACGTTATCACTACGCGATGCAGGAATTTATTCCGGTATTTTATAAGCTAAAACAGAGTCTGTTTTTCTTCGGTTACGTAAACGCTGAAATTTAATGCACTTTTTTCTTATTCTCATGAGAAGTTTGAGTTGATCGAGATCCGGTTCAAATGACCGAATGTTACTTATACTCTAGTTTATAGAATAAAACATTGTCACAATGTAATTATTTATTTATTAAATTAAATAATACGCGAGTACAATATCTTTAGCGAGGTTCAGTTAAATTTATATATACCATTAAAACTATAAGAATAATTAAATTAAATATTCGTAAAGACAAACTAAATTTAATATTATCAAAAATATTTAGTAATAATTTTAGTGTTAGCTTCTAAATAGCTTATGAAAGGACGGTCACAACGTTCTTTCTCATATTTTGAATACCAGAAATAACCTCTGGATGTTCAGTAATAAGATCATTGAATTCATAAGTTGTTTCAAATTTGTCATAGTGAAGAGCATAAATGTAATAAATGTGCTTCAACAGCCCTGAACAATTGAACTTAACAGCATAATAAGTGTGCTCAATTACGTTCTCCATGTTTAAAGATCTGCAGCTAAGTTCCTCGAACAGCTCCATTAGACCATCGATTTTCAGTACACCCACTATATTCCATAATTTCAGAAAATTGTCTTCCACAATGTTGAGCCGTCCATCATATAAATAGTTAATGATGTCCTTTACAGAAGCCTCGTCATTGATAGAGCGGGGAATGGTGGGATTTTCTGTTATGGTAAACATTGTAGCATTCGTATTCTCCAAAAATTCTCTAAAACTTTGGCTGCCAGCATAAAGAACACATTTATGCGTAGAAGTTACCGATCGATGTATTATGACAGTATTTCCTTTAGTATCTGTCTCGTGTACTTGAATTTGACCGATACCTATTAATATATCCCTTTCTAACTTCCGGAACATTTTCAAAGAGTCGTCGAAATAATTGGGCCTAAACGCCGGGACTGGCGATATTAAACAACCACTCCACGTATACTGAACCGACATGTGAGCAAAAAATTCACATCCGATTACGAGATTTTCGTCAGGCAAAAGAGTGTGCTTATTTTTAATTATATCATTAATATCTACAAATTCCGCCGTACCCATCCCACGGTGCTTTTGATTGTAATCATCTTTTAAATTTATCGTTTCGTTAATATTATCAAAAGTCTCTTTAAACTGACGCGTCACTTTCTTTTCAAGGTACTCATCAAGAATTGAGCATTCAAAGTATGTGTTTACTTTAGATTTGTAAGGACAGTATGGGATTATGAACAGGCCCATATAGTTTTTAAGCGTCTTTTTACCGTGTTTCCCGTGCTTTCGATTTTGACTAGATTTTGACTTGGTAGTGGGAGCTCCTAGCTGAATAACTAATGTCAAATTGAAATTATAGTATGGTGTACGCATAGGATTGGACCATATTAATCTTCCGGGAGATGAAAATCTTGTCAAAAACTCAAAGTCTTTAAATATCCAAGTAAAATTTGTCTTAACTAGTTGAGGCGCTGTGATGCCCCAACTTGGTCTATTTACAAAACCTTTTACGTGCACAACTTTAAAAATGATTATTATTGTTAACGAGATCAAAAAATTAACTTTTTCTGAAAAAATTGCCTTGGCAACACTCCTCATGGCATAATTTTGTTTCGATTGTCTGATATTTTTCCTTTTTTAGTAATCAGTTTAACAACGGGAACTGCGCTTACTCTTACATATTTCACTAATTATTTTGGACAACGACAGCACTTCCGTGTTAATCTTAACGACGCGAAACTCGATCGCAAACTGTTCAAGCCGATATACTAATACATGCAGCATGGTTCAAACATTAAGTGGGAAAATAAAAAAAAATTAATAGCTGCTCTGGCGTTACTTGTTAATCGAATATCTAGCGATTATAATTTCATGATTTAAATACTAATGTAATTTTGAAAAAAAAAGAATTAAATGATTCATTACTCTAATTAGATCATTTATTTCTTTAATAATAAAATCAGCTTTAATTTAATTTTTATAACAAATGTTATGTAATTTATTGTTAAACTTGAAATAGTTTCAAGTAATAAATATTCAATTTTTTCTTTATTTTAACATCACTACGATTTGAATTTATATTTATTCTCAATATCAATAAAAAAAACGACAATAGTGAATTTCACATTTATATAATTAAATTTCATAAAATTTGTTGCATTGTCGTATGTATTTCATAAATAATGAAGCTTCAGTAGTCAATTAATTATTAATTGGCATTTATGTATAGTAAGTCATCTGCAATAATCAAAGGAAATAATTCCGTTGCGAATCAGCTTGTTTCGATAAATAATATTCTAATTTAACTGTATACCAATACCAACTGAAGAAAAGAGCGAGTATTTATTAGATGGTTATGTCATTAGTAGAATAATAAAAATACATTATACCTGCTCATACACATACACTGAGAAAAATTAAACAGATAATTTTAGTAATTTTTTTCTCAGTATATACACATTTACTCGACAGTAGGTGTGCTTAGAAGAAAACTTTCAGAAAACTTCTGTCGTGGCGGAATAAAGCTCATCCTATTTTATTTTTAGAAAAACGATTTATTTAAAATCGTTTTGTCTTTTTTATTTCGTACCTTTTCTATTTAGACAAAAAACATTTATCGATTCTGACGTCAACATCTGACTTTCGTGCCCAGTACCCACTCCTTTTATCGATTGTTCATGAAATCGTTAAAGAAGATAAGTGACTCTGGACTGTTCTCGTGATCATGTACAGTGACAACATCATTCTCTCGCTGCCAGCAGACATTATATTTTACCGTCCACTACATATGTGTGGATTTTTTTTCACACAAAGTGCACTTTTATTCCTCTACCTTCTCGCTTTTTAGCACAGATTAATATTAACAATTAATTAACAGACCAAAACATTAATTGCAATTTTGATATTTATTCCTAAATAATAAACAATTATAACTCGCTAAATTAATACAATAACAACTTGAAAAAAATGTATAAACTGCATAAGTGTACATCATTACATAATAACTGGCTATTACTATCAAGTGAAATGTTTCATCGGAAGGATCTTAAAAAATACTTTAATTATCCAGAAAGCAAAGAAATATATTTAGAAAACCACTTTAGCTTTAATGTTTCTCACAAATTACGTTAATTTTTGTTGTCAAAGTCGTCAAAGTCTTAACTTTCGTCGCATTTCATCGAACGGTAGTTAACTTTCCTGCTAACTTTTTAAAGAAAATTTCTTGACAATATAATCAAATACTCGAGGACATGACTAGCTTTAGCACCGTCGTGAAAACAAGGGTAGAGAACAAACAGTAGCTCAATTTATTAGTACTTAAATAACACGATGCTCAAACATACATGAGAAAGAGAGGGGGGGGGGGGATAGAGAGAGAGAGAGTCAGTACAATCTTTTTATACTGTAGGCAAATACAGCGCAGTGATTAATCAGTAGGATAGTAATTAATTTTCCTTATATACCTACATGAGCGACAAGGAAAATTTCAGATTTGAAAAATATCAAAATATAAAGGTGAGTTAACAATACTCTTTTTCCCTGAGGGTATTGTGATTAAAAAGTTCATGGACATGAAGGCAGCAAGGAAATCGTTATGGAAAAAAAGCTGCAAAAAGAATGCACTTTAGAGAATATGTAGTATGCATGGAACACTTGATGAGGTAATTAAGAGTTCAAGAGATATTTTCTTGACCAAAATCTGGCAACTAAATTTGTTTGAGTAGAACAAATTTTTTTGAGGAATATACTAATATAGATAGGAGTTTTTTCAGATTATTTTGTCGGAAAGAAAAATGTAAGCGAAGAAAAAGAATGAATAAAGCTAATTAAGGAACGTGCATTTAAAATCTTTTCAGGGTAGTTCCACTGTGCGACTAGTTTCTTATTCGTCCTTTTAATAATAACAAGTTCTCCAATCTATACTTAAAATGCAAAATGTATGAAAAACTTTTCATAAATAATCAACTAAATATTAATATTAAAATCGATATATTTTAGGATTACTCAAAAAAATTTTTGTTTTTTGTAAATAACATTTCTATGTCAGAACGTTTTATGAGAAAACAAATACATATATCGCTTATAAATGATTCAAAATTTTACAACCATAGTTTGAGTAAATAACAAAGATGTGAATAACACCCAAGTATTTGGTCGCTGGCCAAATAGCAGTTCTTCCGGCGAGGAATTTGTTTTGATTTCTAAGTGAATCTGCCAAAACCGTAGGCGACCCTATGTCATTCAATTTCACTTTAAAGGCTATTAAGTATAATATACAGAGCATCTCTTTAACGCGAAAAAATTAATTATACGTGAATTATTATTGCACAATTTATAATACAAGCAAAATGGGCAAATTGAAACAAACTTTTGATCAGTTGTGTAATAAAACCCTTCTTTAAATTTCAAATTATCAAAATAATTATAAATTTGCCTTATTAGATTATAAACAAACCCCTCCAAAACTAAATATTTCATTTAAAAAATTAGCCATATTAATCAAATTCCCATACACTCCCACAAATCACCCAACCCACATCCGATAAACATAAGGCCCATAAATTTTGACATACATATACACACAACCATATCGATGCTTGGCCCGCTCTCGGATTCCAACGGCAAATGTGAGCGCGCCCGCGCGCGCGCGCGACCGATGACACATTTCCAAGCCACACATCAACGTGTGTACGTAACTGGAGTGGCGGCAGCAGCAGCGAGCCGAGCAGCAGTCGAAAGCCCCAGCGCAAACAGACCGGTTAATGGGGTATTGGCCGGGCCATTTGACGTGCGTCGCGCGCTGCGTCGCCCTCTCGTCAACATTGACGTCGAAATCG
Source organism: Eupelmus azureus (assembly GCA_030522685.1). Lineage (NCBI taxonomy): Eukaryota > Metazoa > Arthropoda > Insecta > Hymenoptera > Eupelmidae > Eupelmus > Eupelmus azureus. The sequence goes on from JAPYZA010001983.1 coordinate 14,852, forward strand.
AAGCTTCCCCTACTCTCCCCCCCCCCCCCCCCCCCCCCCCGCCGGCAATCCTGTAGAAATTATCCTTCTGGTGAGAGCCAGGCTGCGGAATCGATCGTGCCGAAACTGCGACCTGACGGACTCTCGGCTTGTGTGTGTGTGTGTGACGTCGGAGATGATCCGGCGAGCTGAGCCGCGAGATATCAAATTGGTCATTGGATTGTCGGCTAGAGGTCGGCCGGTCGGCGACGTTTGCAGAGCGGCATTGGATATCGCTCGCATCGAGATGGTTTGATGAGGTTTCTATTTTTGGTGTGTTGAAAATTCTAACAGGTGAATTTGGTAGGGATTGGTGGTTTATTTGTTGGCAAATTGTCGTGGAAGGTATCGTATTTTTGCGCGGAGGCGTTTATTGTTTTGATGAACTTTTATGGAGTACGTGGAAAACGATAAAAGAGGCGGTTGGCTACGCGATTTTCTACCCAGATTTATATCCAATAATGCTACAGTTTTAGCAACAAGTCGTTATTTGAGAAAAAATATGCATTGGTCGAGTGTTATTCCACAACACTAAATACGTATTTATTCTTTCAAATGAAAATTGATCGTCGATGATATCTGATCGTACAGTTCACACCAATAAAAACGAAAAAAGCAGGCTGTTCGTTCATTCGTAAATTAATAAACATTAGCCGAGAAATTCAGCTCCGTATCGAGAAAATTATCGCGGAGATAGAGGCAAAGTTGACGCTTCTGAGTCGCATGACGCGTGTATTAGATGCGAGGTGAACCCCCAATTAATTACGAACTTTCGCCCCGAGCGAATCAGTCAGACGCGATGGGTTAACTTTCGACGCTGGAGTTTCTGTATCGAATGTCGCGGGATGGACACATTGTTTATTTAAGGGAGAGTATCACGGACGTCATCGGATGCTTGTTTATGTGCGGAGAAGTTGCAGTTAGGATGTTGGAGGAGTGTTTATCAGAGATTAAGAGATGAGAAGTTTTTAAAATTAATGTTGGAGCAGTGTTTTATTGGAGATTAAGAGATGACAGCTTTGTAAAATTAATGTTGGAAAGACAAATATAAGGACGTAAGAATTTTTAGGCTGACTTTAAAAATATTTGAAGGTCACTGGTTTCGATTTTAAATATAGACAAGATAATCTGGCAGTATTAAATATTTTACATGAATATTATGCGTCGCGTCATATCCTGCTGACGTAAGTATGGACGTAACTATTTTCGTAATACGATTGCATTTAATTGTAAAATCGAAAAAAGCGTATATCTAAATTAAGCAGCATTACAAGAAATTTATGGGAGTTCTGATTTGTTTTCACTAAGATATCCGACTTTTGATGTAATAAAAAATCGCTTACCAGCAAATTCAATTTTGAAAACAATGTATGAAGGAATAATTCGAAAAGTATAGAAAAAAAGTTGCGACGCTCTATACCCCCAAGTTTCAGGAATTTACAAGGTAACGGGTGGGCGAAAGTTTTTCATTCAAGAAAAAAGAAAACCGAAAAGTAACGCCGTATAATAAAAAGTTTCCTCGACGAAAGGGTAAGGTATCCTTATTAATCGTACCCATAACTTCGTAAGAACACCTAATTGCTTTACGGGCGTTAAATTTTAACAGAGCTCCACGAGCTTCGGGCTTTTTGACGTTCTCGTAAAATTACCTAATCTTTTAAGATTCTGCTTTCCGAAAAGTTCAAAACTGGCTTTATTAGTATTAAAACGTACCTTCAAAATATTGATTCAACGAGTATCAAATTTCATGATAGACGTAAAGTCTAACACTATACTTTTGTATAAATTACATTAAAAAAAATATTATTAGTAATGTGCATACTGGAAAAATCACTGAATGCAGTAATTTTTACAGTGTGATCTAAAAATCGTTGATACTACGGTAAACACATCAAAATATACAGCTGATTTTAATATGTACATGTCATTTTTCAATGAAAAAAGTATGTCCTGAATTTACTACTAAATCTAGTAACTTTTATTAATTATTCTCTTATATTTCTATACTATATAGTATTTTCTGTTTTCTAACCCAACTCTTTCATCCTTTGACATCTTTGACAATACGTTCATAAAATTATTAACAATATTAAATCATGGTTGAAATGTATATATGTTAGAATGTTAAGCAAAAGAATAAACTGTTTCGAAATTTCGCAATTACAATTTTCGCAAATTGGTTTTTTGACAGTAAAAATTTGAATGAGCTCCATAAAAATATAAGATAATTGTACCTTTATTATGTTTATTCAGCTGCGTCCTACATCTAAAACTATGTTTATTCCACATTTTATGCATCATATGCTTAAACTTTTGCAAGCTTAAAACAGAAAATAGTGTATACTTAAACTTGAAAAATCTAACTTTAATTATATAGAAATCAATCACAACGTAATTGCATCTCTAACAAAGTACAACAAATCTCTTCTTTTAATAAAAGAAGACCCATCTCTTTCAGTAGTATAACTCTTTCGAAAGACAAACGCAGCATTGCATTAACCTAAAGGCAGCTCTCGCAGCGCGCGCACTCGATAAACATCCAGGCCGTTTCGATCGCTCGCAAATGTCGCGATAAAACAGCAGCAAAGCTCCGTTTAATTCGAAACCAAATCAATGGACGGATGCGTAACTCAGTAAATTCGCATGACTCGCCGAATTTGCAGAATCCACTGAAAAACGTTCCGCAATTTCGCTCTTGCGCCGTTCATCTTTTTAGGGTCCGTTTTCCATGGATATATTCTAGCGAAACTCTAGTCGAGCTTCGTTAATCATAGCCGAACGCGCGTAAGCGCGGCGATGCGCTCGTAATTAGTGGCTTCCGTCACGCCACAAATGCTTTTAGGGGGAGAGCGATGCCTACGCAAATTATAGCGCTCGCGCTCTTCTTTGACGAGTGACTAGTGACTTCCTACTAAGCGGCATACTAACGATTTCCTTCTTGAGAGGGAGAGAG
>JAPYZA010001984.1:0-28620 GCA_030522685.1 Eupelmus azureus
AGAGTAAGTTATTAATGGGTTGGTTGGTGAAGTTAAGTGAATTCAAACATGAGCGATTCCATAAAATTTTTAACCTTTCATGTCGTTGTTTTGTCGAATTATTTTATTACTGACATTCTTATGCCATACAGAATATCCATACTAGACTCTTTATAAAATTTTCATTTTGATATAAAGAAATAAGATAAAAATTTCGTGTTAAAATGTATATCAGGTCGTGCGTGAAATTACAATTTATATGTAGAATTATAAGACAAAAATTGATCACTTTAAAATCGAATTACACAGAAACGAAAAAAAATTTACAATACGTAAATTATCTTCATGTTTTACTTTCTAAAATAAATTAAAAAGTTTAAATATAGTTTAGTTGAATTGCAATATGCAAATGTCAACAATAAGTCAATTCGGAAAAGTGGTTAAATGAGATGTTAAAAGTTCCACAGTATAACTCGTATGTATTCACTTGATAAAATATTTACACAAATTTTAATTTAACTTAAGGTGGTTGTAATATCTCGTTTGTTGATCATTAAATTTAATAAAGTAGAGAATCGTAAAAAGCTTTTGAAAAAACTAATGATTATATTTAAGAATTCTTACGCAAAATTTCAAATTAATCACCGTCTACATTATGAGATGTACTTATTCTAAGTTTACTTGCTTTACATAGATAGGTGCGCTGTAATATAAAAAGCGACAAAATGGAAAACTTTATAAATGATTATATCTTCAAACCTAGACGGTGAATCATACATACATAACATATTGTAATTTTGCAAAAGTATTCTTGAAGATAAAAATTAATTTTTATACTTTATGAACAACAAAGTATACGTTACAACTCAACTAACTTAAAAACCTGGATTTAATTCTTATATTCATCAGGTTTTTCAGAAACAAAACACGCTACCGCAATCTTGAAATATCACTCAAAACCAAAAATCCCACGTAAACTTCTTTTGTACCCAAGCAAACTTTTATAAAACGCCGGCCTTCCAACACCCGCGCACCAACCTTTTTTAACCCCTCTACAACAATAACTCTCAAGCGAACAAGCGCCGTCTAATGCATCCTCTCCAATCAAACGACGCACACGTGGGCGGTGACCACAAATCGGCTCGAAAAAAAAAGTCCGGCAACTGATCGCGCGTACCTCCGAGTCTGCTCCTTTTGTGCGCGCGTATCGAGTGCGCGGCACTGAATTGCGGTTAAATTCTTGTTATCGCTGGCTGTATATGCATACGCTCGAGGGTATATATCGAGAGGCTACAAGAGACGCGCGGCAATTAACGTACGAGCTTTTATCTCAGCGCGGGATTCAAAACGAGCGAGCCGTACGTTTTAGTGCGCACTCCGGCTCTTTTATTTCTCCCACGTATGTTCCCCGTCAAGTGCAGAGCTCGTGTTCTTCCCTTTTTTTTTCTCGGTCGGTCGGTGGCTAATAAAGAGCAAAGTTTGAGCGGGAAAAAGTTTTTTCATTGCGAATACTTTCTTTTGCATTCCTTTTGTTTTCGTTTATTTCCATAAATATTAAAGTGTCTAGACTTTTAGTGAATTAATGCAGTTGAGTTACGAGCTTGTGCAATGCAAAATGTATTTATCTCTTTTGAAATTTTAAGGAGATTATTTAAAGAGAGTAACTCGTTTTTGAATATAGAATTGAGATTTATTTTATACTCCCTTGAAGCTGGTATAAAAACATTGCAGTAGATTTTCAAAGATAACGCCTCAAGATCTACAAAAAGACAAATTAAGTATGGTTCCTTTTAGCTCTATTTACGGTTTGTCAAACATGTTGGGTTTTATGCGTGCCCCCAAACATTACCCGTCTGCCAACTTCAACTTTTTAGTGCTCTACTTGCAACCTTTTTCTGCGACGGGTCACATAAAAGTGTTATAAAATTTAAAACATTTTTTATAGATAGTACAAACTGTTCTCCAGACTTAGAGATATGCTGAGTTTATGTGTCGAACTAATAAAGTCCGATTCTAGCGAAATTTTTCAAGATATTGGCACAGACCTTTTTTAGTACAAAAATATAAAGATATAAATTTTTTTATTTTATAAACACTAAAATTATAATCAAAAGCAAATATTTATAATAGTGTTTTCTCAGAAGCCGACATATTTTTTAAACTATTAAATTTTAGATGACGACCGGAAACCTTCTGAAATGGAACAGTAAACGTGAGTGTAATTTTGGACATTCCTCTGAAATTCAGTGTCATATAAATTCAGTCATGCATATCGTATTTCATTCGAGCATCCAAAATCACACTCACTTGAATACTATCTCTAGGATGGAGAATAATAATCAGCAATCAAAGTAAATGTCCTTTGCAATTAATCTCAATTTTGATTCGATCAATTCCTCTTGCATTTAGAGAGTATGTAGTTTGTCAACTGTGTTCATTAAAAATTTCTATCGCCAATAAAAATGACTTTGAACTCTTCCACATTTAAAAGTTATTTTTGTAAACGGTAAAATATTTTAATTAATAGGGAAATAAATTTAATTTTACGTACATTTAATATTAAATCTTTCTATATAAATATTGTTTTAAATCTTCGTTAAATTTTATCGCTAGACCACAATCAATAACAGGAGAATCAAGCTTCCTCGTGACAGGGCCATAAAAGCAAAAAGCAAAGCACAAGCTGTAATGTTCTTCGCGCTGTTCGCTACGAGCCCCCGCGGCTGGCCGGCCAAAAAAGTCCCGAACAATGGCACACAGGTGCGCAAAAGGCATCGGCGTTAAAGAGCTTTTCTTCGTACACACATCGCGCTTACACACGCAAAAAAGCAGAAAAGAAATCGCGAAAGGTAGAGAAAGAGAGTAAAACTAAGGACGCGAGGAAGAAGGAATCGTAAAACCGTAATACGAGTGGCGGGCTGCCTGCGGGGCGAGTTCTTCTCCTATAACGAACTATTAATGGAATTACAAACTCCGCCATCCAGCTGGTTAATGGCCGAGGGCAAAGCCGTCGGGAATCTCGGAATTTTCCTTCTCTCTCACTCTCTCGCTTCCTAGTAATAGCGGTAGCAGCTTGGCGACTGCACGATTTCTGTCGCGTATATACGTGTATTCGTTGCCCTAGTGCGAGCACTGCCTAAGTGGTTTCTCGGATATTTTAAAGATACCGGGGCGAATTCGCTTATTAAGTGACGCTTATCGCGAGGTACAATCAAATAAAGGCCGGCGAGTTATCGGATTTAATATACGTTGCGGCGGATATAGGAAAGGGTTTCGAGTGGTATAATTGAATTTGACGCCATGGCGATTGAAAGTTTAATTTAAAGAAGAGGTTTCGATGTTTTAATAAGAGTTTTGCATGCAGAGCTTTTTAAATGAATGGTTATAAAGAAGTAAAGGGGTAGAATTGAAAATTATTTTAGGTCCCCGACCGAGATACAATTTACTTGTTAGAAGGTTTAATCAGAATTGTGGTGGTTTCGACACGGGGATTGCTTTCGTGAATCATATATTATCTACGTAAGTCTTGAAGTGGACATTCAACGATATCTTTAAACATTGGCTAAAGCGTAACATGTGAAGTTATCGCTAATTAAATAATAATTTAATTAATGTATTAACTGCTTATAAGGACTAAATAAATTCCATTTTACGGACCGTTATTAGTCTGTAAAATAAATTTAGACTGGCAGTGAATTGAGTTAGATTATGCCTACGGCAAACGAGTACTGGAGAACAAACCCTTGCTATATTAACGCCAAAACCCTGCAATGTTTGATTCACACTTTAAAAAAAGACCATAAAATCGATTTTTCATAATTACAAGTACCAAAAATAATGTTCATAACTTGGTTGTAAGATTTCACGGCCTCGTATGATTTTTCAAGTTTTTACATTTACTGATTTTTTGAATACTCAAATATATAGAAGAGAGTGGGATATATTTGTACTCGCAAAGTATTATTACAATTAATATTTTTGTTCATTAAAGTTTGATATATTTATATATCTAAAATTTAAATTTACCTAACGGTTATGTAACGATTTAAATTTTATTAATTACAAACTATGTCTTACTTTACTACCTCCTTAATAGATTTTTTAATTTTTAATAATTTCTGCTATCACGAATAAATAAAAAATTTCTTCAAATAGTCTGATTAAATCGATATAAAGTGATAATTTTGGTTTATCTTTCAATAATATCCATGCCCCTTTACTAGATAGTAGCGCTGAATTATTTGAAAATTTGATGAGAATCAATATAGCTAAATTATAAGTTGCATATATCATTAGGGTAACATAAAATATTGCTTGTCCTGTTTCTAGAAATAGAAGGCGTACGGGATCAACCTGAAAGTATTTTTCTATATCATCTGGCCAGAAAACACCTCCAGAAGTCCCGTAAAAATTCATGATCCGAAGACCGGAACCTCTCCTTGTTATTTTGTCGAAGGTCGCTTCCGCCTTCCTTTATTATTGCATCTACCAACAAGACGTAATTTTACCTATAAATATATGTTATACCTCCGATTTAAAAATTTTTACAGTAAAGAAAAATATAAAATGATGATTATTCCACCTTAACGTCCGAGTTTTTACGCGGCGAGTGGAATTTTAAAAGAAGTTAATTGAAAAATAAAAAGCTCGGTAATAAAAAGGAAGCATAAAAAGATCATACCAGTGTAATATCGTAAACCCCGCGCCTCGTTCAACATTACGACGCACATATTAATCTATGTAAATTGAATCAACACTTCGCTGTACTATTTGCGTTTATTTTTTCTTCGTCAGCGGAGCAGGAATCGAACGCTTTAAAGCCACGGGGAGCCATTCAGGGTCACTTCGTTGCGGTATGTGTTATTGTTGTTTTTACGACGTGCCAGTCGAAAAAAGTGTGAAACGGGTAAGGACGCTAGTCGAGGGTTTAATGAAAAAAAGTGATGGCTTGAATTTTCCAGATGTCTTGCTATTTTTGCGGCTGCTGGCGTTAAAATCGTTAAATATTTAAGCCTGAAGCAGTGGATATTCGAAAATATGAAGTGTATGAGTGGCATGAGTAAATTGGAAAATCTGCAAATGTTCGCTGGCGCGTTAATTAACACGTAGCTTTGGGGTTACTTTACATGAAATTATACGTTATTTTTAAAATTATATTGATTTTGACAATAACATTTAATTATGCAGTGCAAAATCGGGTCTTTGATTGAATAATAAAACAATTCATTTAAAAGTTCTGGATTGATTGGCTGGCTCATAAAAAATAATATAACTTATCTACTTAAAACTTTCAGCGACTTTATTTTTCATTTTTTATTAGACTTTCACGCGAAGAAAGAAAACGAAGGTACGCTCTGGTAAGCGTATTAAAAACTTTTAATATTTTCCCGGCAAAAAAAGCACATCGAAGCAAACACACCTATGTCATATTAGTTTTTGGTGCACAGTCCTCTGACATATTTTCCTTCTTCAAACAAAAGCTTGGGAACTAATCTTGAAATGAAAAAAGCACCATCAACCTTTTAATTTTCCCAGTATAAACCGACGAACGTTTGTTTTTATTGGAAATTGCATTCGTCAAACTTATGGTAGGTGTAATTTCAATTATCTTAACAAGTGTGAGCGACAACGTTGTGTGGCGCGTGCGCGTGCTAAAATTTAATTTTTCCATCGCTTTGCGCGCTCGGACGCCGATTGACGTTCATATGTGCACATCGCCGACGAGATGGATTTAACGCCGCGATAGTGGAACAGGTGCGCGTAAGTCAATTTACAGCTGTAATTGAATCACGCGATTTAGCAGACGATTTAATCATTTTTTTGCGAAAGATAAATCATTTTTGTTTTGATGTTAAATTATGATGATTTTTTATACTGTGTTTACTTTGACTGTTGTCCTCTATAGTTTTTTATTTGATAAATTTTATACTCTAGGAAAAATGTTTACTTGTATGGGATTTTTTATTTGGTAAAAATTACTATTAAATTTGTACTATTTTCAAAAAAGCTATAACTTCCCTGGTAGAAAGTTTCCCCATTTTTTCGGCTAGTGGTTGGCCCACTGTGAAGAATTAGACATCCATTAGATTATTTTTAAAGCCTTGGCCAATTTGATTGGGGAAATTTCTACCAGGGTAATATAAATAAATTTACTAAACCAAGATACAAAAGTAATAACAATTATTATGACTTCACTTCTCGAACCCAGATAAAGAAAATCAGAAAAATTTTCTTGCAAACTTAAATTCTTTTGAGTAACACATAAGCTAATTAATTTATAATAATACATAAAACTACTTAACAGCACCTTCTTCACTGTCCAAAATTATTCGCTCCTTACACTTGCTACTCGGAACTTCGGTATCAAATTATTTTTTAATTAATGATACGTTCCAGTATACCCGTCCATAGCGACCGATCGAGATTTCCCATGCGAATAGCAAGTCCGAGTGCTTCGTGCACTTGTGAGAAACCATCTACAGCGGTGGTGGCGATCGATTCACTTAAATATATCGCGTCACCCATGCGCATGTATATACATGTACTCACGCGTACAATGTAAAAGTGGGAGCGTGCCAGGAAAGTTTCTACTTCGTTACGCGCATAATATGAGTGGAGGAGGTTCAGAGACTCAAGTATCTTCTCGCTTTTGCCGAGCTTTTCCATTTTGCGATGTTGAGCTTCGGCTTCAAACTAAGCAAATGGCAACGTATAGCGAGGGAGGATTAGGTAGTTGGATATTGTAGTTCTTACGTAACAGTAATTAAGTTGCGGAAGTGAGTTTTATTATGAATTATGAATTTTCTTTTCCGTTGAGAGCAGTGATAAATCATAAAGGAAATCTACGCTTTGAGATAAAGGGTAATACTCTAATGTTATGAGGAACGAATTTAGCTGCTTTTAATATATGATCTCTCGTAAAAACTTCCGTTGAATTACTCCGGCTGAGCAGACACGTCTGGTATACCTGGCAAGTGATGCTAAATTAAAGTGAAAGCTATGTTCACGTCAGATCGGCTCTATCTCAGTTACGTGATAAATTTAGCTCGTAAACAATTTTTTTTTCCATACTATTTTAAAATACATTTTATTGCCTGAAAAATAAGAACGTGCATTTGTGAGTACCACCCTAAAATAAGCAAAGTAATTTACATTTGTTGAAATAGAACGACCATTTAATCACTCCTACACCAACAAACACCACGACAATAGTCATGTTATAAATTGCAAACGACGCGAATACTGAGATCCAATACGTTTTGCCTGTGCGGGCACAATATTTTTATTTTTCCGCAGATCAAGCATAAAAATATATGGAAAAGATAAAATCAATCCCGCTGCGCTCGAAATCCTTCGAAAGCTCCCGCTAGCGACCACGCATCGGTTACCCCTGCGGCAAGCTTGCCTATCCTTTCTCTAAACTGGCTGTGACGTCCAAGTGCCTTGACAAACACGCTTCCCCCCTCGCCTTCCTGCTGGAGGGGAAGTTTGAGCGAATTTGCGAATGCTCGTTTCAAGTTTGTCGTAATTTGGATATTAGATTCGAGAATATATGTTTGGTAAGTAAGCCAAAATGATTATTTTGTATTCTAAAATGTAATGAAATTTTACTATTGCTTTTCCTAGTTTTATTTTTTAATCTATTTGTAAAACTATGCAAAGTTTAAAAGAATAAATGCTGAAAAATATTTTCTATTTCGAGACTTGTATACGAATGTTGCATTTCACAAAAGTGTTCATTTCACTTTACATTTTATTTTCGAGTTTTCTAAACAATGAGCCGTTTATTTTGTTTGTCTTTATTTTATTATCTACCATTGCTAAAATTTACAAAGCTTACTAACATAGAATTTCATCACTTTATTTAAATCTGTAAAAGAGCAGTTACTCAAATCAGAAAATCAATGCTTTACAGCCCAAGTGTATTTATTACAGTTCACCAAAGACTATCTCAATATCTCGTAACCCTGTCCTGATTAGTTTCTTCAAGCACCGAAGCACAACTATCTGCAGACATAATATTTGATCGTCTTACTTCACACTCCGTCACTTCAAAACTTAGTCAAGCCTTCGAACTGCGCGTAGTCCCGCCTGTCCACCGTCCTTCCAAAGTTCCACTAGAGCACACAGAGAGATACGAGGCCATCGAGTAGTTTTCGAATCCATCAATTCACTACGGACTGGTAGCCGAGAAGCGACTTGCCCATTGTTCTAGAGAAGCTTGCGTTTCAGCGCAGGCGCGCATCCGGCGACGTTGTTATAATAGAAAAAAAGTCTCGGCGGGCTCCTTTGTATGTTTACCGTCTTCTTTTCTACCTTCTAGGTATATCTTGTCAGGAAGTCTTTATACGTATCTCGCGATTTTCTTTCCTTATTTATTTCATTTCCAAGTAAACTCGCTTTTTTAGCTCTCGAAAGAAGGAGAGCAGTTGCAACAAAAGGCACGCTCTTAAAGTCTCGTTGCATTTTATACAACGCGATTCGACGCAAGTGTTTTGTTCTGCTTTTGCGCATTCAGCCTGGGGTGTGTTGATATTTCTGTAAATTATTGTAATTTTAGTTTTTTGTGGATTAAGGTTTTTTTTTCTTGTAAGCTATTTTTCAGTATTTACCTTTCGATTTTTTTTTTAATTATTGCATATAAGTAGAAAGGATTGCATGGTGAAATTATTTTTTTTTTTATAATTTTACGAGGCCTGGTAAATAAAACTTTTAATTGAAATAAAGTAACTTTAAACGTTATTTTTATTTATTATATTTTAAATTATCGCTACTTTTTTATTAAGCGAAACAAGATAATCAAAGCTTTAAAAAATATTAATGATGTTCATTTACTAAAAATCTAATAAGAATAGAGGAATAAAATTTTGTTACTACTTTGATCATAAAATATTTGATCTTAGATTTAGAAATTTAAAAATATTCACTTTTTATCTTTAATTCTACTTTTTCTCCTCTTTTCACTGGCGTTATTGCGCTTTTATTTCATCATTTTTTCTCAATTCTACTTTCCCCTTATTTTCTCATTTTTACTTTAAAATTTTTTTTATTTCACGGAGGAATCAGTAGCTCATGCTACACTGTTATTAGCAAGTAGAAATTGAGTTTAAAAATAAGTAGTTATGGTCATTGATATTTCATTCTTTTCCTCTTCAAAAGAAACTGATTTTTGGTTTCTTTTTTTTTTGCATACATCAATTAAATTTTTTTATATCGAATATTTAATTAAAATTCGATTTCCACTACGTAATTTCACGTATTATTTACATCTACGTGTCTATAAATAAAATCTATCTATAGCTATCCTCTCCCTCTTTCAGCACGTACCCTATTTCTTTTTGACAACATGACGAAGCCATAGTTAGCATATAACTCAGCCACCAAGCACGTCCACGAGTGAAACTCTAAAGCCATTCTCAAATATAAAAGACAGTCAAAACGATTTCAACTTCAGCCTCTCCTTCGCACTTCTCGAATACACCCACGTTAGTCCCTCCTCTCGTTTGCTCGTTTACAAAAAGCCCGATCTAGCAGACTTGTGCACAATGGCAGAATTTTAAAAATATTCACGCAATATAAAGGGGGGGAAAGGAGATATCACCCCACCGAATGCGAGCGCAAGGAGGGAGAAGCGCTGAGAGTCTCGCTATGACGTCAAGGCTGTCGAATATACGGCTTCCTCATTGCATCTATTATCAAGGCTAGGGAAATGAATGAAGCATAAAGTCGCGCGCTTGCCTTTTGCCGCTGATTCTCCCGCTCTCGTGTATACACTTACATTCATACGTGCTATATACAATCAATTGTCCTCGGCATTCTCGAAGGGATAACAAGACGAGAAAGCAAGGCGTGAAGTTTCATTGAAAGCTCGACTTCTATTATCGGCGACTCGCGTAGACACTGCATGAGCTTCTTTTTAAAATCGTTTAAGTCGGAGTGAGAAGGGAAAGGCTTTTTATTCTAGTCAGTTCAGCTCAACTGAGGGAATGAAAGTTTACTATTATAAAAGCGCAAATGCATTCAGGTGCAAGTTTCTTTTGCGTTTTTATTCCTCTACAGGAGAATGCAGGTATTTATTAATTGCACCTACAGTGATGCCCGGGGCAGACGATGTTACAGACATAACCTACGTACGTTGAAAAAGCTTACACATTTTACGCGAGTCTGAGAAGCTTAATTAATTTATTGCGTATTTTAGCCGGTTTCTTTGTCGAGAAGGTGAGTTGAAAAAAGATGATCTTTTAATTCCAATTTTTACTGTCGGGTGATTGAAATGCACTGGCTTTTTGATTATGATTAAGCTAATTTAAAAGTTTTATTTTGTATTATATGTTTATAAGTTTATAAGTTCCATATTCTTTATCTCTAATTCTCACGGTGATATTTTGAAATTACAAAATCTAACAATTTATAGACACATTTAGTGGTATGAGTTTTTTAAATGCAGAAAAAGAACAATTTCTAGAACTTCGCAGTTAAGCAGTTACTTTTTTTAATTTATTAATTTAAATGTTAGATGAAATATCGAGAAAAAAATAAAGCATACAATTATAAATGTATACGACTAAAATATAATATTTCTAGTCGTAAAGTGAAGTGTTCTATTTGGCGAGGTAGTGAAGTACAGGATTTGTTTCTTTTATCACCAGAATAATTTCAGATTGTTATCTGAACTACCGGCTATTTCAATAAAAGGCAAAAGATATTTATATTAGGTAAACGTAAAGTTTAGTAAAAAATATTAAAAGAATACTGAATTTTTATTATCTTTTACTCATAAATATGTTCACGGAAAACTCACCGTGGGGCAGAATTATAAGTAAGAGACAAATAACTATATTCCTAACCAAATATTATGAGAATTATAATAAATTTGAAAGAAAACCTAGTAATTTTTCTTTTATGACTCTTTCTTATTACACTATGTGCGCAAAATTATATAGATAAAATAACTAATACCTATTTTGTCTTCTTAAATTATCTTAACAAGATAGACTTTTAATAACATTTGCATTCATTTTCATCGCATTTATTTCTCGTATTATATTATTATTTTATTGTTTAAACTAATTTTTTTAAAAATATAAATGCGACCTATACATCAATTAGATCTACTATATTAATGTACATGTTACTCTAGTTTATTAGAAAACAATAATTATTAAAAGATATATCTAATAATTTTTGTTTTTCAAATAGCTTTCTTCATATAACTTATTAAAATGAATAATCACCGAAATTTCGGACACTTAATCATGAAATTACTACTACCATCCCTTATAAGGATTTAATGAACCGGTAACAGGTAGATCGATTTTTCGTGTCTGAGAAAACAAGCAAAGAAAGTCGGAAACTCGACTCGGCAAAACTTTCATAAACCTCTATCACTTATTTAAAGGCCAACCGAAAAGTCCAGCATACGTCTCGCAATATTTCAATACTTCATAGACTTTTATAGACTTTAATCGAAATTTATTGTAGTTAGACGGGCTCGGGGGCGCGCTCAGTGGATAAGAAAGTCCGAGAGGAAAGAACTACTTGGTTTTTGGAAGCAAAACTTTCGCTAGTGGCTTTTGCTCCGCCACCGCCGAACAACTGGGCTACAAAGACGCAATAGGTTCGTCGTCGACTCGCTTAAACTTTTCTTTTCCGCGAATTTATACTCTCCCACGCGAGGTGAAACTCGTCGAACGTTGGCTGCGAGGCTAGAACGACAACAATCGCACGGGATTAGTGACAGCGTACAGTTCCGCATAAAGTTTAAGTCGAATCTTTCGCAGGCCGAAGAGAGAAACTCGCTGTAAAGTGAATTAAAATTTGAGGTAGAGATCTCGTGTCGCATAGCTACGCAGAGGAACTTGATTTGTTAAATAGTTGAATGCGACGCTTTGTGTAATTTGAGTGATATAGCGTTTGGGTGCAACAAAGTTTATTTGCATTAATTTGAAGTCAAGTTTAGGTGTCGAAGTTGAATTAATACGTTACAATCTATTATTATTATGATTAATTTGGAATTAAATTATATTACCCTTTATTAGAGTAAGAATCACTTTGTTTATAGTATTTTGCCTTTAAAATAAATACCTAATCCTTCTTTACAAAGGAAACTTTATGATTGAAAAAAAGTTTTAGAAAAAGCATGTTAAAAATATTGTTACGAATTTACATTCAATAAATTGATAAGGAAAAGGGTTAGAAATGAAGGGCATGGCCGAAAATTGGATCTGAGATTTTCCGTTTTATAGCAACGGATGCTATATCCACTAAGCTAGCGATACCTATATATGCCTTTTATCTCAGTTTACTTCATATCGTCAATGCTCTAACAGGTGCAATTGAATCCCTCCTTTCTCACCAACTGTGGTAATACATTTTAAATAGTTAGAACCAAAATTCATTATTTTAAAAAAAATTCCGTTTGAATCTCTTTATTTATATCTTTTGAAAAGTAAAGCTAGTAATTAATGACTAGTTTTTATTTTAAAGTAATATTTTGATTTAGAGAATTCATTTTTTGCAATTATTGTATGCTAATGTTGGACTATTTCGCCTCAATATCCAGTACAAAAATTGTGGTGCTATTCTCAAAGTTGCACTTTTAGCGAATAGCCTCCGTACTTTATTTAATAATATTTTATAAGGTACGGGTACAAATTGATCTTTAGTTTTACTTTAAGGTTGAAAAGCAAAAAATAAAAACCATTTATTATCGAAGTTGCTATTATCTATTTTTACAAAACCATTTACAAGAACAATTGACTATTTAGGTACCTATTAGTTTTTCATATAAATTAAAGTATCGATTGGGTAAAATTGTAATACGAAGGGCTTCTCCAAGATTTAATGACGTGATTCAACATTTAACTTCAAAAGCTATATAGACTTCATTCTGGATTTTACAGCAATCGAAAGCCAGTTAATAGTAAAACAATTGATCTTGGAAACTAATGGGTTGATTAAGTTTACAAGCTCTATACCAATATTGTTTTCACAGGTAAACTACAGCATGGCTGTAATTAGCCTGCTTATGCATTCAAGCACTACATCAAACTCAACCTAAGTATATAATCATGCATTAAATATAAAGACGTTTAGAGCGATTCGAACATAAAAAAGTCAAATCAAGAAACGTTACTCCTGCGGTTCATTTTTACAGCCCATAAATAGCTGGAGCGAGGAAAGACTTCGCCGAGCTCTTTCTCTCAACCAGGGAGAAATTCATTCTCCGACTTCGGTATTGTCGAGATCAATCGCCACACATACGTCCCCCAGTCAATTTCCTCGTGCCGATGCCAGCAGTAGCAGCAGCATCAGCAGAGAGCTTGCATATCTGCAGTGTGTCGTGCATCTTCGTAGAAACGTCGATGGATGCACAGCGCACCAGGAATTTTCCCCCTTAGAAACAGCGGCGCATTGTTTTCATCCCCACGCGTGGATGCATATACATCTATAGATGTTTGTGCGAAGCGCGAAATGCGCCTGCCTTCGCAATAATAAGCTCCGGTTTTGTCTTGCTGCCTGGTTCTCGACTGCTTATTTATCACAGGCTTAGTATACGTTTGCTATTGATGTATAGGCTTTTCTTCCTGGGTTTAGAACAAAGTTTTTAATTTCTGATGATATCTTGTATTGCAGAAGAAGTGTTTGGCATTTATAAAGTATTTTTAAATAAGTTGACTATTTGTGTAAATAAATAATTTTTATAAAGATAAAGTATACTTTTTCCATTACATTGACTTCTAAGTAAAATAAAAACAAATTTTTTAAAATCTATGTTCACTAAAAGAAATAAGTCTTCTTAAGCGTAGTAACAGTTTCCTCTTACACTCTCGAGGTTGTCCACAAACTTCGACATCAAAATTCATTATTGCGGTCGATTGGTGTATTGGTGGTGTTAAAGAGCTCTCAATTTCATCCAAGTACTTTAGGAAGGGTACATGCTCCTTCAAATACTAGGATGCGCTCCTTTGGAGTTCACTCCTGTGCTCAATCAGAAACCTATCATATCTTTGACGTTTTAAGTCGACAGTGAAGAGGCGCTTGCTTACTACATCAACGGTGAAGACACCTGGATTAATACATTATGAATATGAGGTAAATGTTTTTCAATATCTAGTGTTATCACTATCTTATTTCAATATTCAGTGTTCATATTTATTTTCTTGTTTTTCTGGCACTTTTCAGGTAATCCTTTAATTTATCATATTTAATTTTAAAGCGGATGTAAGCCTGTTGTGTCTATTTGTGTTAGTGGGTGGAGAAAACTATTTGGACTTATGTGAATATGATCTTTGAGTGATTATCAGTAATACTAAATAGTGTAATATTATATTTGAGAAGTATTATTTAGATGACTGGAATAAGGGTGACTATCATTTTCTCGACTAATTTGCCTTAAAACTGAATCACTGTGATCTTGGTCATGTTTACTTTATTTTAAAATTATTTTTATTTTTAGATTGTTGTTTTTAATTCTATTTTCACTTCTTTTAAAATGATTTTACCGATAGTAAAACTAAAGTAAAGCTTTTATTACACACTCATATTAAATTACACCTTAGTTTAAGTTTCCTGACCCTTATTTATGCTTTTCAACTGCAATACAAATTACATTTCTATAATTATCTTTATCACGATATAAATTGTATTAATTTGTTTTAAATTGTATAGTAATAAACCAATTAATACATCATACGTAAAAATTCCCAATTAGAACGTTACAAAAATCTCATTACACGTCTTCTCCCCGTGCTCGACTCTACAAAGAGACAAGTGCGTGCAAGAAAAACGGCGCTTGCCGCGATTCAGGGACGCAATCAAGCCAGTATTTCCCTAGAGCAACCGACTGCGCGTATTTCATTCTGGCTTCTTTGCTTTGGCGAAATTGAGCGACTTCCTACTACATGCACTCGATGATTTCCCTTACTTTTTCTACTTCTGTTATACGCGCCTTTCACATCGACTTTCATGTGGATAGAAAGTCAGGAGAGTCCTTTGAGTCTCTCTTCTTGTTTGAAAAGGTCCAGACGCTCTACATTCTAAGTTGACATTCCAGTCATCGCTGTTCCTGATCCCTCCATGATTCGAAGTGTATCCAACTGTGATCGCCAAGCGCACGTGTAATGGAAAGTATGTGCTTGGGTGGGTGGTTAAGAATGAAGTGAAATGTTTGATTTTTTAGTGCTAAGTTAGCGTAAGTTGATGTATTATTTATGTGATGTTGAATCTCGGGTGATACATAAAGTATAAAGTTTATTGATTTCGAAAGATTTCTACTAACTTTTGAGGGACTAAAAATTTTACACGGCTGACTAAAGTTTGAATCGGTGTCTCTATAAATAAATCTAAGTTCATAAGGTAGAATAAGTGAAAAACAACTATTTTATAGTTATTTATACATATCAGTGCCTCAGAATAATGGCTTTATTATGTTTTTCATAATGAATAATGATGCTCGTTTATACTTATTTACGATATGAGTATTTACATTTACTAGATTGTCTGACAATTTGATCAATTACGGAACACAGGAAACCTAAACTATAAAATGAAACAATGAATGGCCTTTAAAGGACATGTTTGTTTATTTATTGAAACACAGACCTATAAAATGAATCACAAGTATGACAGAATTACAACCGCACGCGAGCTAAGGGATGAATAAAAGAAGTAGAATTGGAATTCGATAATTTACACAGTTACTATAACCGCAGGAATTCCCACAAATAGTTTGTTGTTTAAAAGTATCAAAGTTAATAATCAACATGTATAAAACTGGCACGCGACACTTACAACTGGGCAATTAGATGAGACATGGATTTTCCCGTACAAATCTATATCCCTCTTTAAAAGCAGCTCTAGTCATATGACTAAAATACACAATTACTATTTCGCTCTTCAAAATTCATGCTACACAAGTTTGCTTACATTACAACATAATTAAGCAAATAGCTATTTAATTAGACAAACAACAAATTCATACCATATTAACCAGCCGCATAAATCTGAAACTAAACACACAATAACAATCAATCAGCCGGCTCGCCCACCCTCACTATGCAACACCCGCGCTCTCATAATTGTAAATTATCGCTCGGAGGGCCAATTTTCTCCGCGCCCGGCGCATCGCTGCCTTCGCTTTCTTCGATTACGCGGCGACCCATTCGATTAATTACGTACTAGAAGGGGGGGGGGGGGCAAATTCAGCGGTATTAGATCGCTGTTTAAATTCACTGAGCCACATATAGGAAGGTGCGTTTCGTCGAAAAGCCATCAGCCGCTACGCGCGTAAATATCCGCGTGTGCGTGCGCTGGAGAATGTCAATCACTGCGGCAGGCTGATCCGATGTAAATTTGCGCAATAAACGCGGCGCGTGCAGGTGCATATTACGCCGTTAACGTTTACCCGCGGAGTTAACGTCGCTTTAACGAGGGTAAGTTGTTGTATTATAACGCCGGATTGATGCAGTAAATTGTTTGCTCGGTAAATATATTGATGTTTGCATCTGATTATTCTTTTAGTAATTTTTAATAAGATAGTATAATATTAGTTGTCACAGGGGCTGCCTTAATCCATATTTATTTTACGATAAAATTAAAACTCTGAATAACGCCGGGCGCGAGCGGGCCCGCTTTATTGGCTAGTGTAATTATCATAATCCAACGTTATTCCAGAATCGAAAAAACGATAAACCTCCAGCACATCAATAAGCTACTTTTAATAAATACCCAATTAATCCAACCCGGCACTATAGCGGGCCTCCAGCATTAATCTCCCCGAGGAATCATGAAAACGAGGCTGGGCTATTTATCCAGGTCTCCTCTCGCTGCGCGCTTGTACTAGCTTCCCCTCGACGTTTCCTTTAACCAACTTGCGTATTTTAATTAGCGAGCCTGCGGAACTTTCGCAAACAGTCACGCGACGCCGGCGCCGGGCTTAATATAATTAGGGGGCGAACTTGCGAGAGCTACAGCGCTATCGTAACCTCCTCACCGAGGGTCACGGGGACGCGGGAAAAAATATGTCATAGACTTCATGCGTGCGAGGGTCAAAGAAATTCAAGCGGCTAATCGAGTGCGAGATGAGCCGAGGGTGTGTGTGCATGTGTGTATGCGAAATTGGAGTGACGAAAAAAGAAAGAGCAAAAAGAAAGGGAAAGTTAACCCATTAAGCCAGACGTCGGCGGGCGACCTTGCCTCGGAAAAGGCCGCCGAGTGGTGGTCGGGCTGGTTTGCTTGTGCACACACGTATACACATGCACACAGAGACGAGAGCGCGCGATATGGAGCGGAGGCTCGTGGTCGATGAAAGCTCAGGGACTTTTGCCGATATCGGTGAATATTATCAGCCTTCCGCGATCTTCGAACTCTGTTTCTCGTTTCGTCAGCGCAGAGCCGAGTGGGCGAAAACGTATATATATATACAGACTTTGATGTCACCTTGTGTGTGTGACTTCCCTAAACGCTATTTGCCCGACGGGCGGAGGGGAGGAAGGCCCGAGATACAAAGTGGCTAGCTCCCTCAGTTTTTGTCATTTTATGCGTATATGGGTCGGACGAGCGCCCGCGCGCCAGCGGTTATGTATACGCGGAAGGGGCCAATGGACTCGGAAAAGAAAGCCTCCCCCCCCCCCCCCCCCGCGTCCCTTCGATTAGCTTTTATCTGTAGTACTTACTGGGGCGCGTGCTCGGCGCGGGGACTATCTTTTTGATAAATATTTTATATTCACGCATGAGAGGCATGAGGAATATCGAACCCGGATGGGTTTCAGTTTCGCGGTGCATTTATTTATAGAGTCGAGGAAGAACACGGCGCTCTTTTTTTTTGGTAAGGATAACATCAAAGCATTTATTATCTCTTGCGATTTAACGTGACTTTGTATTTTTGTTTTCTAGCTCGGAGATCGGCCTAAGTACTGGGCAAAAAAAGGAAAATAAGTGAGTTCGCGTCAAACTTTCTGAGTACGGGACAACTTTGTTTCTATAAATATAGAGAACCATCGCAACCTTTTCTGATCGATCACCCGAAGATGTAGGCAACTGGTCACAGTATGTAATCAAATATTTATGTGCCAAATACGATCGACTCCCAAGATCGTGCTATAAATGTACGTCTTTACGTCAGCATTAGTACATCCGTCAATTTAATCTCAGCTCTGAAAAAAGGATCGGAAAATTAGATCAGATATCTTGTATCCTCATCATCAGCAAATACGTCCACCTAACTCAAAACAACTTTCCTTCAGATAAAAAAGCAATGCATAAACATCATTAACCACGTTACTCTTTCACAACCACTACCAGCCCCACGCCAAAGCCCAGAACGCAATAAAAATTACCTCGCTACATCCATTCCACCGCCAAATTCAATAAGCGAAACTCCCCGCCCGTAAAAGGATCCCAGTCACTAAAGGCACTTCCAATTACATTCTCCGACGACACATTCTATCGGGCCAGCCCCTTTACCATCTCATAACCTCCCACCCCCACCCCCCCTCCACCGAAAAAAAGGCCTCACGTGCGCGCAGAGGTCGCGGCGGGGGCGAATCCCGACTTCCGGTTTTCAATACGCGCCCGGGCCGATATTGTTGCCCGTCACGCGATGCCCTTGGAATCCCGCGAATTTCACGGCTAGCTATGTGCATGCCTCGCGCATGTAAAGAAGGGGTGGCCTGGCAGTGGGAGGCGACAAAAGCTCGCCGAGTGAGAGAGAGCGAGGGCGAAGTACATCGCGGGAGAGGAAAGTTTGCGCTCCCCCCGGTGCGCGCATGCATTGATACATGCTACCTCTCCGGGGAGTACAATGGATTCGATGCGCGCCGCCGGAGATGCATGTACGTGTAGCTGCTCTCTCCGCGGCGTTGCGCCCGCAGTGTTGCGAGGCCTGATATATGTAGGCTGGCTCTTTGCCTTTCTTGCGGGCCGGGTTTCTCTAGCTGCTGGTTCGCGTGTTAGGGCCACGTACATGTGATTTAGGGAGAGGAGCCTGGCAGATGTTGGCTCCTTGAAGTTCGGGGATAGTAGAGATGGTGGACGCGGCTCGGTGATTTTGGATTTATGCGCGATAGGATAAGAGTGTTTCGTTGTTAGGGTTGGAGTTGTTTTGGAAAATCGGATTAATTAATATTCAAGGGTGTCAGGTTTTACGGTGAAATTATTAAATCAACTTTCGTAGAACCCAGCCAAATGACTGCGGTACAAGATTATCCCCTAAAACTTTTTCGCAGAGTCACTGTTTTTTGCTGATAAGGAAAGTTTGAAGAGTTGTCAAAAACTTTTAATCCGCGCCGCGACGAAAAGGCGAAAATAAAAATAATCAAGTTTTCTCATTTGTCAAAAATTACACCCCGTATGCCGTGAGTCTACGTCAGGCGCTGAAAACTCAAAAAGTACGTAATTTTACGGGAAAATCATTTAAGGTCAAAGCAATAAAAGCAGCCTGGATTATTTTGGACGCAGGTCGATTAATAAGGTTGTATAATGCGATATCGCCTTCGTCGAGCTGTAATTGCATAAACGCATTATCGAATCGAAATTGTCCCGTGAAATTCGCCTGTTCGCGATGATAACGAGTTATGGATTGACAAATACCGGCCTAAAAGCAGCAGTGCAAGTTCAATAGGCTCACCCGAACAATAGTAACTTTCAAACAATCGAAACAAAAAAATAAAATAACAAACGAAAATATTCCACCCCGCCAAGGCATCAAGCTCAAACCGATGCACAATCGAAAAATCGACACAATCAAAAAAACTCCAAACAAATTCCCAAACAAACGCACAGCCCAAAAAAAAGCTCAAACTTAAAACCCCACGAGCTTGCGTAAAGCACTTTTAACAAGCACTCCCCTAGCTCACCTTCAAAATCTCCGCGCCTCGAGGCCCCGCGAAATAAATCACGGCCAATAAACATTCGCCGGATAGCGCGCCTTATATCCATCAGCTCGGAAAATCAGGCGAGCTTCGAGCCGGTTCTCACGGAGGCGCCTCGAGGCCTCGCAGCTTGCGCGCGCGCGCGCGCCAGAAAGCCAGAGAGCGCGAGCGTCGAGTGGCAGCAGCGCGGCGAGGCCTCGGCTCTGTATAGCCGCCACTGCCGCGCGAAGACAGCGAGGGACTCGCCAGTTCACGGCTAGCCGCGCCAAGCGACGGACGCCTGGCCTAGCGCGGACCTTTTCCACTGCGAGCTCGACGCGCCGAGCGAGCTTGTTGCTTGTGTTTTGGATTTTTTTGCGGGGAGAGGTTGGGGAAAGTTTTGGAAGATTGTAGAGGAGAGTGCGGAGGGGGTTGGAAGGACTTTGCGAGTACTTTTTGGGAAAAAGTTGCTGATTTCGGGATTGTTGATTTGGGATTGTTTTGGGGATTGTTTTGATGATTGATTTTGGTGAATTGTAAAGAGCTGGGAAGATGATGTAAAGAAGAGCGGAGAATGTTAAAGTATCAACTGTGCTTAGAAAGGTAAATATATGCGATGGTTTTTTATGGTTTGTGAATTCGTTGATTATTTTAATGGAATTTCACGCTAAACATCAAGTTTCTTTATAAAATGAATTATGAAGATTTTTCTCTGTCATAATTTTAAACTAAAATACTGTCAGACTTTAAATTAAAATATGAAAACCGCTGCACATAAAAACTAACGTATTTGTAAGAGTTTATATAAAGTTTTAATTGTTTAAGGAACAACATTTGGTTTTTATTCTTTTATGCATTTTTTGGTTAATCAAAAGTATTTATAAGAAATAACGAGTTCACATTAGCTAGCTTCTGGTTTTGTAGATCAAGGACGCTTTTGCTAATACCCTCTTCATATAGAATAATAAAATAATTTTGCTTAATTTTTTAATTAAAAATTATATTACTTTCTTAAACAGCTTTAATGAAATATTTTCATAAAAGCACTGATGATGCTACCTACGTTATTCGGCAACTTTAAGCAATTAAGACAATAGTTTAGAACCCCTCATCATCAATATTGCGCCTTTCTTAGATGCTCAAAGTTGCGTGTTCTTACAGGCGCTTAGAAACAGCTGGGTTTCGATTAAAAAAATTTGCTATAAAAACAACATATTAAAAGAAATATTTAATAAGGAAGAAATTTTACAAATTCATGAAAATTTTAATTTTCCTTAACTTTTATTGAGACAATGTAAACAAATTCTCTTTTTGTTCTTGTAAGTAGCAAAAGTGTTTTTCATCCATGCAAAATTTAATAAAAAATTTTTCAAACACGATTTTTCGATAAAAGCTTCTCTCGAATCTGATTTCACAACGGCGCGTACATGTTACTTTTTCTCGTAGCCAGTACAAGTCAAATTTTCCAACTACTATAAAAAAATAAAATTTCAAACAAGTATAAAATTTTAACTGTTAGTTCTACAATAAAACTTTTAAAATCCACAATTCTCTTTCCAAAACATCACAGTAATAATTTCCACGATAAGCCCCTAACAAACGTTCTATTGAAAAACCTCACTACCATCCAATCCGATATATAAAATTCCCCACGAATCCACCTTACTTTAAACCCGCCCGAATTACAACCTCTTACATCCCCTTAATCCTCCAGGCCCGGTCGAAAACAATAACTCCTGGCATCGATCGCAACCAGAGGACCAGGCCTGGTGATTACCTTTAAAGAACAAACAAGAAAAGTCATCCCATAAAGCAACAGTCGCTCGCAAACGATCCTCTTGCGGCAAAGCGCGCGCTTACAGGGTCACAAAAGAAGCTCGAGGAGAGAGCGCGATAGCGAGCGAATCAGATAATACGCTCCGTGAGAGCGCGCTTGTCGCGACTGGCTGCTTACATAAAATAAAGTCAGCCCCGCGCTGCGAGCGCGCGGGTGGAGATATATCTCGCTGGCCAACCCTTCTCAACGTGAGTGGACGATGGCGTGGAAGGTTGTCGTTTGGTCTGTTACGAAATGATTTTTTTTCCCTTCTTTTTCGAGGTGTATTGACGGTGGGCGTTCTGGATATTGCCGGGAGAAATGCTACTTGACGTGTGTATTTGTCCCGATGGGCAGTAATATCGTGAGAGGTTTCATGTTTTATTTGGGGTAGTTAACGTTATGTCGAGTGTCGAGTATTTAGAAATACTTTGGTGATAGTAATTTAATTGAATAGAATAATAGTATAAATGCAACATAAATTCTTGCGCTTTGTATCGTTCAAATTAGGGTGTCGAATGGCATTTGACAATCACAACTACAAGCATATTGCAGGATTGGTAGGGCTGGGTACTATAGAGTCAAATAATGATTATAATGATTTAGTAATGGTTCATAATACTGGCTTAACCACTAGTCCCTGTCTAAGGAACCTATTTCTTTTTAGAGATCTGTCACACAATTGAAGAAATCCGAGGCCACTGTTTGAAGCCTCTGCTGCTTCCAATTACATTTTTTACTCTGCTAACATGAGAATGACAAGACTGTGAAATAAATTACCTTAAGATTTGGTTAATGTTAGTAATATGCTTGTAAATGCTTTATCTTTGTTTATCTTTGTATCTTTGTATTAGAAACCGCCTAAAGCGTCGCCTCAAAATACTTGTTAAAATTTTTATGTATATTTTGTACAAAGGGCCCATTGATAATATTAAATAAATAAATAAATAAATAATAGTATGTCTAGTGTTAAATTACTACAGTTTTAATTAACTTTTTGATCGAAACGACTTTAGAAATTTAAATTAAACCTATCAAAAGGATGGAGAATTCAATCAATATTGATGCATTAAACACACACGGCTTTGATGAAGTAGAAATTGCCGCGTATAATCAGACACACTCAATGTTGACGCTATTCGCATCGCCCACTTATCAAAGCATCCGCGAACCTCTCGCCAATCCTACAAAACGACCCCCCTTAAATCAACTCCACCTCCTCGAATCCCATCAAACAACCTTAACTACTTTTCCTCTCGCCTCAGCGATTCGCATAAAAAAGAAACCTAATAACGACCTTAACCCCCTGCAGCAGCAGCGACAAAGTGGGCCCCGTTATCAGCTGCGCATCTCGCAGCGAAACAAAGTGCCGGAGCTCGCGCGAATCCGCGTGTGCAAAGGCTAATCGATCGCTCGGCGCAGCGCGTGTGTCGCCGCTCTTATCGGCGACCCCCCCCGGCATTTCTATTCAGCGCACGCGTGTGTAAAAGGCGCTCCACAGGTCCGACCGTTATCTCACTCGCGCGCGCCACTCGCGGAAATGGAGAAACGCTTCCGCTGCGCCGAGAGCTTTTTCTGCTGTTTTCGACGTCTTTTGCGGGGGTGGCCGTCCGGGGACAGGCTTTTTCTCGTGATTGAATTAAGATTTTTCAGGTTCCGGTGTGGAATTGGAAATGGGTTGGTGTAACGGGTAATGTGGATAGTGGAAGGAGAGCCGCTCGTGCTGAACGGATTTTAGAGCGGGGGAGCTTCTGGAGATTGCTTGGGTTGAAATTTTTCGTGACTTTCGTCCGCTTTGAAATTCGAGTTGGGCTATTTCCTTTTATTTAATGACTTCTTTTATTATTTTTGTTGTGACGGACAGCGGGGTTGCAATTATTGCAAGTTTATGGATGGAACTTTTTGAACGGCGATTAGTTACGCAGGATATTGTGTTCGCGCTAATAATGAAAATTGTACACGTATGCACCACAGTCCCGTAAATCAATTAATACGACGAACGGGGCCGCATAATTGTTAAACTTGTTGCTGACATGTTTCTGTTACTCATGATCGCATCTATCATTGTAATATCTGAAATATGAATACGAGCATACGTAACTTTACGGTTGATCTCGTTTGTCTGAACTTTCAACAAAAGCGCGTATAATATATGAGCGTGAGAATATAACTACTTGGCTCTCTGCATTTTAAATAAGATCTAAAGTTTCGCGAAACAAAAAAAAATACCGCAGAGTATGCGGAAAAAGCCGTAATACGTTATATCTGGCGTTTTCTCTTGATTATCGCAGGTGCGGTCAAGGTAGGACACACACGGCAAAAACAAACAGCCCCGCCTGCCCTCTAGGAATAAAGCTGTTACTTTATCTTTCTTTGTCCTCCTTTTCATTATAAGGGAGTGAGATTTATTTCATGGTTTATTATAACTAATTTCTTTTATAGTATAAGCTATGAAGTGAAGCCTAGAGTTTACTCATGCATTTTGAATAGTTAATTACCGAGGTTGAAAAATTTGTTTAAAGTCAGATGAATGTATAGGAATGATTCCACTTACTTGTTAAATGAAATTATTTATTATCGAATTGTTTTATAATTTGTAAAATAAAAAATAAAAAAATAAAAAGTCGGTTATGTAGAGTCACAGATACAGAAGTACACACACGGACGTTTTCTAAAAGTGATGTATTCTAGTTCTAAATACTTTAAAATATATTAATTATGAATTTTTTTAATGTCTTAAATTAATATACAGTGATATTTTATTATTTACCCGATAAATAATATTTTCTTTCTAAGAAAGCCCTTCTTGTGATACAAGCAATGATATATGTAGTTTACATAGGTTTTATCTCGAGCTCAGACTTCGCGTACCCCATGGGAATCCTTTTCGAAGTAGTAAATTTAATAAAAATTTACATTTATATAGAAACATGGTAATGAAATTTGGCCTGTAACTTACACTTACCATATCGCAAAAACTTGTTCAAATAATAATTTTCATAAAATAAAACATTATTGAATATTCTGATAAGTAAAAAATAATATAATAATAATCAAAATAGTTTCACTGTTTAATTTAGAAAAATTAGTATACGACATAAATTTTTCAATTTCAAAAGAATTATAAAAAAATGTATCCACTAAAGCTAACAATTTTTCGCGCATTCATGAAAATGAGCTTAGATAAAAAATATACGCAAAGTGGTAATGTATAGAGCCCAATATAAAAATTTAAACGACAAGTAGAACGTATTTGACTTTCGCACAGTAAGACGGTTTCTGTCTAAGAAGGATATTCAAATGAAGCCTTTAAAAAATTTTTAATAACATTTCTGTCATCCTACCGGCTTCTTTACGATTTTACCTTGTGCACACCAATTTAGAAGTATTCGTAACGCGGAAAATTCTGACGTTTCGTTTATTTCTGCTTTGAGAAAAGAAGAATTTTATGGTACTGGAAAAGAGGACGAGGAGACTTCAATTTATTAACTGGTACTTTTAAGTTCTACTACTTTGCTAAACCTCTGGTGCCGACTGCAGCAAATATGATACATAATAAAAAATTTGTTCTTCAAATATTTTGTAAGTAAATTTAATTTTCAAAGACATTGAAAGACTTGGTATAATAAAAAGATTAAAAATGATTTTAATAAAAGAAAAAGAAATTTCAAAAAATTTTATCATTAATTTGCATAAGATATTACGGTCGTTCGAAGAACAATTTCATGAAAAAAGTGTTTTTGGCGCAGCTAAACGGTCTTAGCATTAGGAGATTAAGGACACACTGTGAAAAATTAACCGTTTGTCTTTCATAAATTATCGTAATAATTTAAAAATAAAATAAATGAATTTTTTTTTAACTGTGAACATCCATACGCATTAAAATTCTTGTTTAGTACATATATTTTACATATACTTCGTAAAACAAATAAAAAATAAAATATTTGAAAATTAATATTTTTAACAGAAAAAATTAGTTTCGACAACAATCTTCATAAAATCTCCAATCGAAACCCTATAAAGATATAAAAAAAAAATAATTAACATTAAATGCCAAACATGATCTCTTTTCCCCATCAATCGCGTTCAATCGCTATTTTACAATACACATCGGGCCTCCCCCTCACCCAACCCAGTTCCATACTCAACTCGTCGGTCCACAGCGTAACTTCAACTTCCTTTTGTAATAAGCCCAACCCAAAGTCAGCAAGTTCAGCCCAGAAGACCAACCGCGCTTGGGCGTGAATAAATACGTTCTTGCCGCAGAACTCGCGCAGAAAACAAGGCCACAGCGCGCTGTGGGCAATCGGTCGAACTTTCCATGTACAACTGCATCAGAAACAGAGAGAGGAGGAGAGAAAAGTAGGAGACATTGCAGCAGGTGTCCGGAACTTCCGGTATAACCTAATGGCTTTTTCTCTCCCACAATCTACGAGCTCTCCAGCGCTCTCCTCTACTCGAGTGCGCCACAGTGAGAGGCGAGTCCGTCGGGGGAAATCATGAAAAATGGATGAAGTTGGCCATTTCGCCTTCAACCCTCTCTGCGATATGACATGGCTCGGGCTCGCATTCGTCGCTCGCGAAATAGAAAACGGGCGCGCTTTATTGGATCCTCGTCAGTCTTTTTAAAATCTTGCCGGCTGATCGTTTATCACTTTCGCGCGGCTGAGCCGTATACGCGCGTCCGGGCATTAGTTTCCCTTGTTTCGCGCGGCCAATATCGGCCTGATGTATTACTCCAGAGCTTCCGGAAGAAGTAATTTCAACTTGCTATACGAGGTGAGCTTTCATCTCCTGGGGTCCCTGTGTGTATGAGTGCGTTCTCGTCGGGAGTTCTATTAAAATTTCGCGAAAGTCGGAGAGATGCATTAAGGCACGGATGTGCTTGTGCACTTGGTTGGCTGCGCTTTGGAAGCTCTGCTCTGTTGTGCGATGGCTTTTCTTTCAGAGATGGATGGGTTATGAATATTTGAGCGGCTGCTGCGAGCCGGTTATATCGAATTTCTTGTGATTGATTTTGATTTTTAATGGAAAGTGGATGGATTTAATTTTTTGGCTGGCGAATGAAATTTATGATAATTTATTTGCTGGCTGTTATCTTGTTTGAATCGCCGGCGAGTTCAAAGAATGCTAGGTAGCTTTAGTTGGAATATCGAATAGGCAGTATTGACTTTGAGCTTTTGTTGGTTTTAGAATCGTTATTTCAATTTTTTACTTTACTTAATGCTTTGAAGCAACATTGGAGGGATTGTTTGAGCAAATAAAAAATATTCATTTTTTTTAAACATTCAATTCCATGCAATCGATAACTCAGCGGATAAAAACTACCTTTTATTAAAAATAAACATTTTCTCAGTCAAAAAGTATCTGCAAAATATTGAATTGAATACATAAATTTTTACGAGACCTTTGCAAATGTAAAAATATTTAAAAAGCATTTGAGTCAATATTTGTTTAAATTCATGCTCAAACAAACGTTACATAGCGCAAAAAAATTGCTGCGCTTCACGGAACTAATAAAATATTTATTGCCAAGATCATTTATCAGTGCAGTTAATAATACTACTTTTCTATAATTTTTAGTTTCCAAATCAAAAATATAATTGTAAAATTTAACAAACTCAATCAAAACAAATCCCGAGCAAGAAAAAGTAAAAGTCAGGGAATCAATAATTAGACCATAAAAAGCTGAAGGCTACCATCAAGATCGACCAACGGCCACTCGAACGTAAACAAACCAAAGCAGCAAGATCCTACCACCTTTTCACGCGCCGAGAGTCAAACAATAATAAGATTTCCTTAATTGCAATTTAATTATAGAGAGCTTCCGATCCGCACTCTCCAGCTCCTCAAGCGCTCATAGGCCGTCTCGCGGAGCCAGTTAAATATTGACTCGTTACTTTTCCCTGGATATACCTTTTATACCCGCGCCGATCGATCAAGTGCGCATTTGTTTGCGCAATTCTCAGCGCGCCGCCGAACCAAGCGCAAATATAGAAGCGAGCTTGCGAGCTTGCGATGAAAAACGAAGGCGCGGACGAGAGTGAGATCGTAAAAGTGAAATTTGCGTGCGAGCTAAGGTGGAAAAGAAGACGATGAGCCGGCGCGTGTATAAACAGCCCAGGCCGCGTGTCTATTTATGAGCAATCGCGCGCCTGGAATAAGCGCGAGCGCTCGCAGGACTAATAAAATTTAGCGCCTTCAGGAAGCGCGAGTCCAGGCGAGCTTTACGAGCGGAGAACTTTCATTGCAGCCGGCTAAATCATTTACCGGCTCTAGGCTCTGCTCGTCTACGTGCGTTTAAAGCCCTTTCAATTATGATGAAAACACAGCTGGGGAGTATAAAATTCGTCTGCTCGCGAGGGCTTTCTCTTTCTCTTTGTGTGCTTTTTATTTTTGTTTATTTTTTTTTACCTTTGTTTTGAGAGCATCAGGGCACGTGTCGCGCGCGAGTGCCCGTGTAAAAACAGTTTACAGCCTTTCCGCTTTCGGCGGACGTGGCAGCCCTCGTTTGGCGAAGTTGTCGAGCTGCGGTGAAAGGGTTTGCGTTAAAATTTAATTAAAAATTGGCGCAATTTTTGCCGTGTCCACGTTGAGTCGGATTTTTTTAAATTTAATTTTACGCTGAAAAAAGTTTGACGGCTGATATGTGTTACGTGATCTTAGTATGTGAAATAATTATTTTTTAAATTTGGTGGTTAAATACAAAATTTCAGAAGAGTTATTTTATATGCTTTACAGTTTATAATCTATATAGGATTTTATTTTTTAGAATCTGTTAACAATAGTTCAGTTTAATTAAAATAAACGATAACGAACCAGAATTAATTATCCTATAAATAATAGAAAACCATTTTTGCAAATATTAATTTAAAATTTAAATTACATTGTACCATATTGAGCTTCGTGGCGCAGTCGGTCCAGGCGTATGACTTAACTGGCTAGAATACTCTGTGGAATATAGTGGATTTGGAG
>JAPYZA010001985.1:0-18791 GCA_030522685.1 Eupelmus azureus
TCCTCGTAATCCGAGACGAACACGGACGGCTGCTTCGACTCCATGTACCTCCACATCTTCTGGTAAATTGCTATCTTCGAGTCCTGTTGGCAGAATCAAGTACAATCTATTTTCTATGCTCTACTGAAGAAAAATTACTGATACTAATGTATATCTAGCAAACCAAGATGTTACTTTAGTTTTAAAATTTGAAACTTATTTGAAAGTTATTTCACCTCTTTAAAAGTATATATTTTCTATATATGTATATGTATATATGTTATATATTTTCCAGTTTTAATGTAGTTAAAATTCCTCACTGTTTCAGATTTGAAATAATAGAAAAGTTTATCAAGAAAATTTATAAAATATAAATAAATCTAAAATACAGACATTTGTTTCAAATATATTTTGTAATGCTTTAAATCAAAATACATTTTTTTTACAAAATGTTTATTTGGATGTACGTGTTTAAACGAACATGTGTGTGCTCAATCAATCTATTAAGTTTTGTTATATTTGATATTTTTTCAATTTCAATTCAGAATTAAAAAGCCATTTTAGAAATAAATCAATTTTTTACATCGATTTAAATTATGACATTTTAGAAATTGTATGCGAATGTATATTTATACATTTTTGGAACATTTTCTTATTGTTTTATGATAAGAGTTAAAAAATGCTTGTTATAATTTCATTTTCTCTAAAATAATCTACTTTATATTGTTACCATAAAAAAATATTCAATCATTCAAAAATATCACTTCAGTGAAGTATTTTACTTAAACAATCCACGTTAAATAAATGGTATTATATATTTACATACTTTACGAGATTTCAGAATATTTCACAAACATTTTCAGGAAAATTGCGTATTTATTTATATTTTTATTATCTCTCAAATAATATAAATGCCATTTTTTAAATGTACTGCTATATACAACATCAATACTTGATACTGGTGCTTCCTGCTTTTTGATTAAACTTAAAAGTTTATAATTTAATGCATAAAATGTATTTACTAAACAATATAAATGATAATTTTAATTTAAAAACATTTATCTTTATAATCAAATTAAGTTTGAGAAAATTAAGAGTCAAAATATCAGTGCTTTTTTCCTTTGCATTCTTCACGCTATTTGTTTCAGAAGAAGAAAGAATAATTGTATTTAAATTTAAAGAACAATTAAGTTAAATTTGTAAAAAAGATTATTAAGCGAAAGCAGAAATTAAAAAAGAATCAGCTAATATTATATAAAAAAAAATGAAATCTACCTTAGATTAAAAAAACCCGACAGATGAAATTCGACCACATATTTCGAAATCAAATACACGTATCCCATCGTCGAACGAGAAGCGTAGTACAAAATATCAGTTTACGACGAAGCTTTCTTGCTTTCTCTCAGCTCTTTCTGCCTGCCGCACGCGGAAATAACCTCAGTCAATTAACTCGCCAGAAAAGTGTATCGATCTTCCCGTCTGCTAGAAAAAGGCAACCCTTACGCAGACTCATACATAGATCCTCGCTCTAATCCTCGCTTCTTACCGGGCCATTTGCAGAACAACCTTTTTCCCGATCTACCCAGAGCCGCGCGTTTCCACTTTCTCCGACTTTTATTTCGTTAGAGAAAGCAGCGCACCGCCCCCGCTGCACTCCATGAATTTCATCGCGTCCTCGCGCCCGCGCGCTCCTTATTTATCGCCCTGCCGGCTGTATCTAGCTGCTCGCTCGGCATGAGTTATTTATGTCTACTTTCGGAGGGGCCCGCCGCCGCGCTACCCGTGCTCTCTCAGCAGCTCAACCCTCCACCCTCTCGACTTAAAGCTTAACCGCCGGCGAGGCGCGAGTTTGTTCCAGGGATTTCCTCGCAAGCGCTCATCACCTCTGCTATACGGCCAAGCCCTCGAGAGACTTCTTTCCGGAAAATGTAGACTAGAACACACGTGTGTGCCGCTGCCGGGGCGCTGTTGCTGTTATCGCGTTAACGTCCGGACAGTGATTTCAAACAGATATATCCGGCACGCGGATTCTCGCGCTTGCACTTTCTCTCGGGGCCCGCGCAAGCTCTGTTGTTTCTCTCCGGCTCTCTCTCTCTCTTCTGTTTTTTTTACCTCCCTGTTTGTACAGGCAAGGGAGAATTTATTTATTCTACCAGCGGTTTTTACTGAAATAAACCATGTTTGGGGTTATTGTTTTTTAAATGCGTTTATTTGGATTTTTCGAAAATGTCTTGTTTCTCTTTAGCCGTTCGTTTTTTCCATGTTTGATAAATGATTTTTTGCGTTGTCGTTGAAACTATGAGATATTATTATTATTCTTAAACTTTATAATTATTAGATGGGAATATTTTTAGTAAATCGGTAATCAAAAACACGAAACAATGAAAATTTTAAATAATAGATATTTTGAATCCGATTTCGGTTCTGACGTTATTTTGAAATTATTCGCTTCACTTTTGAGAATATTAAGTTACTTAGATTCAAAGTTGCTGAGATAGTAGAAAGGCATCGTATTAGAATGGCTTAATCCGGAAAGCAAGTGGATTATGAAACAAATTTTCACTAATTCTGTAGATGCAACCACGCCCATTACCCATGCATTATTA
Organism: Eupelmus azureus; assembly: GCA_030522685.1. Classification (NCBI taxonomy): domain Eukaryota; kingdom Metazoa; phylum Arthropoda; class Insecta; order Hymenoptera; family Eupelmidae; genus Eupelmus; species Eupelmus azureus. Next base: position 2,586 of record JAPYZA010001985.1, read on the forward strand.
TTATACATACTTCATAAGCACCTTGTAAATGAATACACAATGTAATTAAAATAACACATTCTTCTACTTTTTCCAAAGGTATTGTTTGATATTTCACTAATAGCAGATTAACAAATTTCAAACTTCTCCGTCTTGATTACCTCCACATTAAATAACTCGCGACTATTAACGCTCAAGATTGTTTTTCCATCGTTATAACTACAACGATTTCAAATTATCTCACATGCAATTCAATAATCCGTTATGCATTTTCCTTCGTCCTTTCAATAAACGGCTCAGCGCCGAAGGAAATTCCGTTTCCAATATCCGAGTAGAGCGCCAATAAGCCCTCCACTTATAATTCCCGCGCGGCCATCGATTATTAAACGAAAAAGAACGAGCATAGGCAAAACTTTTCGTTAACGACGGACTTTTGCCGGAGCACTCGCGCCGTTAACGCCAGTGTACGAGTGGCAATAGAGATTGTAATCGACAATACCCCGTTCTCTCATAATCCGAAAAATCCGATTGCCGATCGAGGCTCGCGCGTTAAAACAGTATCGATGTCCCGCGAAATTCCAAGTGGCAATATTGTTTTAAACTTTTCCACGCGTGGAAACAGAGCACCGAATTCCCAGCGTCTCTCGTCGATATCGCCTTGCTCTTTCCCCGGGCTATAGTCGTGCTCTCAAGTTTCTCCGAGCAGTCATAAAAAAAAAAAAAGAAAGCCTCGAGGAAAATCCGGATAATCCTCGGAAGGAAGGCAAATCTGCAGGCGGCAAAAGTCCGCTGTGGAGGAAATAGCTTAGCTCTCGGGATGCTGTGTGTATACGCTTACAGTTAGAGCGCGCGTGGCGAAATTTGAGAGCGCGCTGCGCTAACAGAAATTTTCCGTTGCCGCCTTGGTGCATCCATCAATAAAGCGAGTACACGCTTTTACGTCATTGTCAATGAATTTCAATATCACGGGCGACGGGAGAAGCGCGAGGATTCAGCCAGCCGGCGCCACAGGATTGAAAAGCTATTTTATATAGCGCTGATGGAGTGAACGAGCAAGCACTTCCGTGTGCTCTTTGCACAGGAATTTAATCCGCTTACAGAATTACTTTTCAGCTAATATTTCTCGCCCGCCCCTGTGGTTCTTTCCTGTTATCGAGTTATTTTGGCACTGCGGCCATTCGCGTATGCTAATATGTATTTAATTATTGATACTGCAGAATTAATATAAAAATAATGAGGTTTGCATGTGGCTTATAAATAACATTATTGTAGCAGTATCTCAGAAACTTTAAATCACGTGTGATTACGATCTATCAATTCATCAGACGAAAACAACATTAATTACAATAAACAATGTCTAGCGGCAGAACAAGAGAGCTTTTTTATCCCGTATACTCTTCTACGCCGAAAATTGCAAAGTTGTTTGTTTTCGCGTGAGTCGCCGCATTTGCCAGACAAGGGCGCTTTGCGCTCCGTATATACGTATACCTTCGCGCGAACGAGGGAAGGAATCGATGAATTAGCAGTTTCTTGTTCGCATTAACCTCAACGAGGCTCTCTTTCTCGGCGCGCTTCTTTCACTCGCTTTCTTTTCTACGCTCGGATTCGTCTTTTCCAATTAGAACAAGGCTCCTAGCTCGCTCTTGACCACGGACTAAGTGGAAGGAAGATAAATCAGAAGAAAGAGAATGGATGGGATTAAAAGAAGGAGTGCGGAGAAAGGCTGACGGAAAAACGCGAGTGCAAAAACAGCCGAGAGAATCTACCTAGGCGACGTAATCGAAAAATTTTTGAGACTTAATTGAAAGAGGTGGGACGAGCCTTTTCTTAGGACTGGTTAATGAACTGTGGGATTACGTAGTATGTAGAAGGCAAGATTTTATGCATGCTAATCGAGTTAATTTTATAAAATAAAAAACGAAAGTGATTTAAAAATTGAAGCCGCAAAGACTACTTTTTTGATAATTGCATGCAATATGATACCAAAATTCATAAAAGTTATTTAAAAATTAAAAAAAAACTTTTATTTGAAAACATTTCCGGAAATCTCATAATAATAAAAAGTTATTCATAATATCTGTTTTAATTATAAATTTACACGGAAAATTATATTAAATCACAAAGCTTTCTTTGTAAGTAAGCAACACTGCACTGTAACTGTAAAATATATTTATTTAATGAGATAAAGTAATTGGAGAATTTTGTAAAATAGGGATGAATATTTAATGAAATTCTACTGTCAGATTCTAATTTTTATTAAAATTTTTGTGCTATGTTATGTGATGTTATTTTCAGTACAATGATATTCTGGTATCTAAGCCGGTACACTTCCTTATAAATAAAATATAATTATGTATTATAATCATTTTAGATACATTCTGCATGATCATTTAATTTTACAAAATTTCCGTATTTTACGAGAATCTCTCTCAGATATTCTTCATGTTTGCAGAATCAAATTAAGAATAAACAAAAATTAATTTCTGAACGTATTCTATTATACATATGGACATTTATGCATATTTCTATAGTTTAAAACAGAATTTAATTACTACCCTTTCTATAACTGCAAAGAAAACCTTCATCACTATTAAATATAAGGAAAAAATTTACAGCGATGACGTGTTAATTATATTTATTGAATATTATTAATAACTAGAAAAACTATTCCTGCAAAAAAAAAAGTATTTAGAACTAAAATTTTACAAGAATAAAAAGTTGATTTTCTAAGATTACAGAGATTGAATAAAGCGCGAACAAACGTACTTACATGCGTACACGGACAGATGCATCCGTACCGGTATTGTCTAAAGAATATTTTTCGTTTTTCGATACTTTGAAATATGTATTTGTTTTAAGCTTTAGTTTACTATGAAAAAGCTTACATAGAGCTAGGAACCAATATTAGACAATGACTTTAGATAAAACCTGAGCCGATATACGACCGCGGAAAATTTGTGTATCTTTCATCCGATTTTTTCAGCTCAACAAAACATTCTAAATCTCTGCAGACGCTCGCGTTTTGCATATTCAACAGAAAGCCGGCTCGAATCCATTAGTACACCTCGCAGCGACGATCTAAAGATTAAACGAGAAACATTTAGCACAGTCGAAATGTACGCAGCCTTCGGAACAGGGGCGAGAAGACGAAATTGAAAAAGGCCCGTAAGATAAAGATATAAATTACGAGGGCGCCAAAGTAAATGAATCCGCGCCTGCGAATTCGGGAAGAGCAAAGAGCGAGAAGACGGCTTCCCGGATAGTAGCACCCGAGCGCCGGATATAATCAAGTGCGAGGCCAAATGAATCGGCGAGCGATGTATAATTCGATTGGCAATCTAGCGTCGAAAACTAAAAACTTTCCTCGCTGATCACAGCGCGCTGAATTTTCTTATCTATCCTCCCGACTATTCATACACTTTTTCTCAGGCCGACTTTTCCATCCTCCATCCGGAGAGCTCGCAAGCTCCCGATTTGACGCACGAGCGCCGCTTGCTAATTAGCCGATTCGGCCGAGGATTTTCAAATATGCAAATCGTCATAGATACAGGCGCGAGCGAGCACGGAGATAGAGTACGGCTCGTTCATCGTATCAGGCGCGTCTAGCCCCGGCGAGGCGAGGCCGAATCGATCGCCACGCGCAAACTGTCGTCCGTACGTGTCGCCGTATGTGCCGGCAGGATGTGCTTTGGCTTACGCTCGTGTGCAGAGCATCTCTAACGTGGTTTGATCTGTACGTGGCACCGCAACTTTAGCTGATAAGGTGCGAGTGAGCTTAGGGATTTGTAAATGCTGCGGATTGAGGATGATGGCTTGGCCGTTTGTCTTGGTGCGATCGGTCTGTTGATGCTGGAGTGGCTGTAATTTTCTTTTTATGTTTGTTAAATAGGTGGGAATTTATTTACATCGGAGAACACGTTTTCTTAGTCAAATTGGATTTGAATATTTGGTTATGGAGGTCAAAGGTTTTGGGAAGTTAAACATTTACCTTCCGTTAAAATCAATACATTGACAAATACTCAAAGAGAAAATAAAATAAAAATGATAAATTGAACAGTTATTTATACATATCCAATTTCTCAAAACGATGTAAATAAAACTGAAAGCTTTACGATAGCTTCTGTAAACATTACATTTGTAAAAATTCAAATGACAAAGTACCACAGCCCAACAATAAGAAAAGCCACCGCAGCATTTTGCCGACAAAAAGTTTGGCTAGAATCCACTCGCAGCTAAGCTCGCGTGATAAAGGTTAGCGAAAATTCTTAAACTCCCATAAGAATCCAGGCAAGCAAACAAAATCTATCGGTCGCCACGACAAACGAAGTATTACCAAAAATCCGAAACCGATAAAAATTGTTTCTCCAAAAGCACGAAACGAAAAGCCTAACCCAGACAATGAGAGTCTCAAAGGAAGATCTCCAAGCAGAAGGCCAGGCAGAGCCGCGTTACAAGGAGCTTACCGCTGACTAATCGCCTTAAATTCCCGATCCACGCGAGCGCGACTTTTGGCTCGTTCAAGCCTTTCGGGAGAAAAAGTGCGCCTAGACTAGAGGCGCGGTCGTTTTGTCGCGAGAGACAAGGAGAGCGCCTATTATTTCGGCAAATCCGAATCGTAAATATCCGAGTGCATTGCAGTGGTATGGCTGGCAGTAAAGCTGTGCTTAAATTGAGGCTGATGGCGGCCGGTCGTTACCAATGTACCAGCGCAGCATCTCCGCAGCTGCGGTGAAGAAGCACGCACCGCCAGCGCCGAGAGATAGACCCAGGGAAATGACAAAGGACGCGGCCGGCTAAAATAAATATTTAGCGTGTGTGAGTATGTGTTTTGGCGAGCTCGTAAAAGCGCGATTTTAACGTGCTTTATTTCGCGGCTGGGGGTGTAAATCTCGAGCAATCCCGGAGCCGTATATTTACATGCGCAGTGCGCGGAGCTTGCGAGGGCAAAGAAAACTTTAAGTGCGCTCGCGCGCGCCGCCAAAGCGCCGAGTTCTGCCCGTGGGAAAGAGTAAATCTGCGAACTGTTAGAAAGACTCTTCTTTATTTCTGTGGAAGCACTCGATTGCTATTTCGGCGCTGCGGGCGGCTACGCTGACTTTTCGCGCGAGTTGGATGTTACAGAATTTAAAGCAGTTTAATTTGGTTTTTTAACATTTTTTTTATGGAAAAATTTTAACGAGCTGACGGTGTTTAATTCATGCTGAGAATTTGATAAAGAGGGTAAAACAAATAGTTGAATAAGAAAGAATGACTAAAGTGAGTTTTTTTGGAAAGTTATTTATTTTTTGATTTTTAAATAGTTTTTTTTAGCTTCAACTATAATTGTAAAAAGATTGAAAATATTCTTTATGTTTTTAATCGAATATTCAATTATTTCATTGAAACGGACTTCTTTTTACATCTAAAATAGTCTTTTAAAATTGAAATGATTAGAACTTAAGTAGATTACAATCAATTTCAGTCTCATTCAAAACTACTTTTATATGTAAAAAAATCCTATTTTGTGCCTGAGTTAGGAAAAGTGCTAACAGGTGAATAGAAAAGGCTCGTTTTCAATGATGTAAGGCGCATAGAAAATCGAAAATTTTTAACGCCCCTGACGGAACAAGTAGAAATTTCCATATCTACTCGTTTCATCTGACTAGTGGCATAGGGACAATTTACATTTCTTCCCGCTCTGTTAAAGCTGAAACTTTGTCTACCACCTTAGCATTTAACTCAAAAGTGACACCAGATTTTCAAAAATTTTTAAAAGTATAATTTTACTCATTTTATGTTATTCTTTTTTATAATTATTTAGAATGCATATAATTAACGGTATAATGACTTTCATGTAATTATTACAGAAAATTAATTTAAATAATTAATTGCATACATTTACATGGCTAGAATATTACATCAAAAACTATGAAAGCATCCCATAATTATTACATTTCTACTCTATTGCTTAGGGGCAGAACTGTAATCATTAAAACTTTATTTCACCACAGAATTAAATCGAAAATTTTGCAAATATCAAAGACTGAATTCCTCGAATTATCTAATTATGTACTAACTTTCCTTCATAGTCAATTCCGTGATAATGTAATCATTTTTCATATTAATACCTACTTTGCAGAATTTCTAAATCTTAAGCAACACTAAGTTATTTAATTTCAATTAATTTAAATAAAACTTTAATGAGAAAATTAGAACTTTTGACTATAATTTAGATAAATATATAAATTATGATAAAAGTATCAAAAATGTGAGCTAGCGTTAACGTTTCATTGCGCGTTCCGCTACAAAGGATTTTGAGGTACTCTTAAATTCTGTTTGGGTACACTTGACATTAATTTAGGCCCACTCAGGCAGGTATTCGCTCGAAAGGATAAACGCGCAAAACGATACAGCTATGCGCATGCAGAGAGTAGTGCAAATGGCATTCACGATGACTCTTGCGCAATTCCGGCACTTCGATTTGCTTTATTTATACGTGTGCGGCTTTGCCTCCAATGAGCGCTCCCTCAACTCTCTCGCTCATAAGGGATTGCCCTGTTCTCGATCACAAATGACATCAAACCCATCGATCCGACCTTCAAAGACTTCCGCGTGAACTAAAAACCACAACATCGCCTGCACACGAGCGCGAATAAAGCTCTCTTTTCTCTCTTCCTCTGTCGCACTATATCTCTTGCCGCTTTCTTGCTCGTACTCTACCAACGTATACTTTCTTTACCCTCGATTTGATTTTTAAAATTTTCTACAAATTTTTAATAATTTTCACGATCTATTTAATCTCGATATACTTATTTTTACCAAGAGTAATTAGCTTTATTCATGAGAACGCGCAATCGCTTACTATTGAAATCGTCGCATCAAAAGAAAAGGTACAAAGCGCCGCGCTAACACCAAATCCCCAACCGAACTAAAAAGAAAACAATAAAAACCCCGACTCAGGTAAAACCAGAAACAGCGCTCCGAAAAATCGAGCGCCCAAAGCGCTACACACACACACACACACCTACCTGTTCAGCGATAAAAAAGTTTGGAAAAAAAAATTCCCAGCGAGAAAGATAAATACTTGCGTGCGGATGTCCGCCTCTATATCGGCGAGGAAAGTTTCGCTATAAGAAATAAGGATAGAGATACGCTCGCGCTTGCCATGTATATATTCAGCCTCGTATCTAGGGAGGAGAGAGAGAGAAGCCCGTGAGCTGCGCGACCGATACACACGGGCGGACGCATGGCTGCTCGTCAATGGGGCGCTTTGTGCTCCAGCTTTAGCAGTTCTTGCTCCAAGCGCGTTATATAGATGCCTCGTATAGCCCGCGCAGCGCACGCGTTTCTTACAATGCGTGCGCTCGCGCTTCCTTTTCTGTAAGCTCGGTAAACATGGTTGGGATATTTTTTAGCGACGCTTTTTTTTCGTTTGTTTGATGGTGAACGATACGAACAGCGTCGACTGATAAATGTGCGTTGATTACACTTGCGTGGTTTGGAGTGGGAATGCGAGCAATATGGAATTCCAAACTTGCAACATACGTAACTGACAAAAATTTAATATAATTTTTGAAAATATTAAAAACAGCAGATTGTCCCATCGCGCCAAAATGAGTCGGACAGCGCATATCGCTGTAAAGTTTCATCAACCCCGGACATAAATTGAATTTGTAGAAAAAGATGGATGCATGCCGGCTTTTATATAGTACAAAGGGCTTTATACAGAGCTTGCACAAAGCTGCCGCTCCTCTTTTCTCATTAAGTGCCAACTTTGCCTGTTATTAACTAAAACGACTGCATTGCGCTGCGCAGGCGCGCGTGCCGAAAGAGCGCAGCAGTTTAATTTTGCCGTTTTCCGCGCGTCGAGTTGTTTATCCGGAAAGTGCGTCGTATACTCTGGAAAATTTCTCGCGCGATGAGCGAATTGCTTTTCTTTATATTGCGTGAAGAAACGCGTCGCTCCGAGAGTTCCTGTTGTGGGAGAAAAGATTTACTCCGCGACTGTATTTTTCAAGGACAAAATTTAATATAGCGTTAGAAAGGTGCAAAGGATTATTTCTTTTTCTTGTTTGTTAAATGTTAATATAAAAGTAGATTTTTGAAGTAAAAAGAAGTACTTGCTGTTGTATTGTTTGAATAGAGAAAATTGAATTTTTTTCTAGAATTGAAATTAATTTTAAATTAGTAGAAGATTTAATTAAGTAACGTTTATCATTAGCATAGTCATTTTCTAATGCTATTTCAGCTTTTATGGAAAGCATCTTAGTCGGAGTTGATACACAATCCCAAGTGTAATTAAGGGTCCTATCTCCAGAAAGTAAGTTCTCAAGTTTTAATAGTGCTCCAAATAGATTCGCGAAGACTAAATGGAATTGCTCGTTTACAAACCGTATACGATTGAATAAATATCCATTTAAATCTGATTTCTCAGCTAAAAAACGCCCTATTTTATCCCACAGCTTTTCGTCCATTTGATTATAGAGCAATATTTTATTCTACTCCGCGAGTAATAAAAGCTCATATTGTTATATGAAACACGTAGAAAACGCGCATAGTAGGCAACGCTTGCGATATAATCAGCAATCTGCATTGCAAATATTAAAATTGCGCGGCTTAATAGAAATTGTCAGTTAAACAAAAAGGCAGCGCCGGGCGACTCTTGCTTAAACAGCTATATAAACGTTTAAATCAGAAATTTATTGTATTTTTTATTATGTACGGATGTAGCCGTGGCGAGCGAGCACGCGTGTACAAAATAATCAATGGTGCTTGAATATTCATGAAACGGCCAAAATACGAGAAAAGGAATTTAATAATATTTTTCGCCGCGCGTGAAAGCCACGATCGATTCGCATATATACATACGTCCAAAGAAAAAAAAATTCATTAAATAACCCGACACTTTGTAGCGAGCGGGCAAAACCGACAAAACAAGCGCATACTTTATCTATTCCCCGAGCGCGCAATTACAGCGGATTTTTCAATTGGTTAACCGAGCCCCGCTCGATAAGCAAAGCCGCGCAAAGAAAACAGACTCGTGTGTCTTAACCGTATTAGCCGCGCGGCTGCTAAACAGGCCGGCAAATCGCGTAATTGCTTTTTAGCCGGGGCCGCGTTGATCTTGAAGCTACCCGAGCGCGGCGACTTTAGCCGAAACGGGCCGAAGCTACGGATTGCAGCGGCGAACTATTCCATTCCCGGGAGGCTTTCTCAACTTGTTCTCGCTATATAACGTATGTATATCCTTTAGCCATCGGCGCGCGCTGGATTTCCGCGAAACGAGCTAAGCGAAGGTTGGTTTAGAGTCGGGCTATATGTAGGAGCGTATCACGCGTCGGAATGCGCGGGGCTAAAGATCGTTAATTAATGTCCTTAATTGCGCGCGAGCGGCTATTTTAATTACTTCATTCTTTTGGATTTCTAAATGGGTGTTTTTTTCTCTTGGTTTGTCGCTGGGAGTGGACAAAGCGTGGATTTTTACGCTGCTTGACTTGTAGATTCGGTTGGCTGCGTTTGATTGATTAGGAGAATGCTTTGTAGCGCGGAGTTGCTGATTGGGAGATTAAACTTTTGCCGGGCTGACTTTAATTGAGTAATTTTTTTTCAGCGATAGAAGCATTTTAATTATTTTTGCTATTAGCGCGAGTTAAAATAATTACAACGTAGTTAAATTATTCTATGAAATGAATCGATAAATTAGATTCTCAAAAAAACGAGCCATGCTTTATTAGAAAGTGTCTCACGACCGCAGCGACAACAAACAAACTCGATTATGCCCCGTCCGTGCAAAAATATTCCAACGCCGATAGAGCAACATCGCACAAAAGAGTCGGCTCTTCAATTATAATTATCCACGCGCTTAAACACATCCAGCGAGCCGCACATTGTAACAAGCCGCGCATTGTTCCTCGCTTTTTGTCCTCGCCTATCGCAACAACAAGCGCGCTCTCGTTTACGCTCGTCTGGGGGCTAATCGCGCCTGCATTTTCGCCCACCCGGCGACAAAAGCGCCTCTCCCGGTCTCACATAATAATCCAACCTAATTAAAAGCTCAGCGGGGGTGCCAGCCCCATCTCCCTCCACCGAAAAGGACATTATAATAGTCACTCTAACCCCACGATATAATCACGCTCTCGCGAGCCCGCGCGCCCGATTGAAAATCGCCTCGCACCTGTCGGCCTGCTAATGCAGCCCCTCGCTGGCTGCTTTGCGCGCGCAAACACGCGCAAGCTCTAATTAGCTCGCTATGAATCCGAGCTTTCGTCCGCGCTGTGTTATACACCCGTTCGCGCGGGAGGCAAAACGATTTCAATGGGCGCTGAGCAATCGAGGCGCGAAGCGTTAAAAAAGATCGAGCGCTCGAAACTCGAGACGGACAGCGGCTGTCAAAATCCGTGTTAATTAGAGGGCTTGCGCGAGAGCTTGCACGGCGAAAATTCCTCTGACGCGTCGTGATAAAAAAAACAAACTGCAATCCGGACGAGTGTGCAGCAGACGCGCGCTGAGGACGCTGCTCTCCTCGTCTTTTGCCGTCGATCCGTTTTTATTGGGGGGCTTTAATTAAAATTTTTTACGCCCAGCCGGCCTTTGCGCGCCTGCTGAGCATGATTGATATACAGCGAAAAATCAAATACTACACTGGCGGCCTAACGATCGCGCAATTACTCTGTACAGCCTCGGCTCTAAACTGCGGGGGTAGATAGTGTCCCTCGCGACAGCATCTCAAAACTTGGGAAACGATTTGGCGAGGCTCGTTTCGCCGGAACAGCGCATAAAGGCGCGCGGCCATGAATATTACGCGGGGGGAGCGAGAGCCTAGATATAGTCCGTCCGGCAGTCCGCGCGTGGACATTTATAAAGCCGGAAGCGCATTATCGGCCCCACTTGCATCCACGCTCGGGCTGGCCGCATATTACCCCCGGGGATATAACCGTTGCGACCGCGATATTTCAATGCCTCTGCCCCCCCCCTGCTGTGCGCTTCCCTCGCTATGATTGCTGGGCTGTTGCTGGAGTTTGGGAAATTTCGGAAATTCACTTTGTTGCTTTTGGATGTGAGGGCCTTTTCGTGTTTTGGGTGTAGGACTGTTTTTGGATGGGAAGTGGTGCTGGATTGTTGAGTACTTGAGAGTCGACGCTTTGAAAATTTATTTTCAAAGACTCTTTTCTCAATAGCTTGGAAACTTAATGTTTACGTGTTTTTATGGGCAAAGCTTTGCGGTAAATATCGCGGCTGTAAGTTTGTACTTCGTAATTTCCAAGTGCCCTTTTATCGAGCTTTGCGTACTTAAAAAAGTAAATGTTGACAGAGACTCTTTACCGTTTGCAAAGTTAAATACACACTTTTTCTTTGAAACAGCATATCGCAACAATTATATTTCACAACTCCTCTGAAACTCATAAACTCATCCTAACTAAGAAACTGCTTATCCTTCATCCCCATCCAACAAAATCACACCTAATTTTTATTACCTTAAAAACTACCGTTCTTTCAAAGTAAGAAAATTGACCCCGATAAACATAACTGAATCGATGAGCAATTCTGCGCCCCAACTATACAGTAAGGCTCACGAGGCGGTGTATTTGCCACGAGGAGACTACACAGCTCGCGCTACTGAGGCTTCTCCAAACCCTATCAAGCCAATATAAACAGAAGACGCCGGATGACTGGCTGCGGGAGCTTCGATGGAAAGTTGCTTTAAGTTCCTTAGAGCGAGCTCTATGAGCAGTTAATGAGGTACACAGCGCCGATATTGCTGAAAAGTTAGGAGCGACGATTCCTATGGAGCTGGATACACCAGGAGGAGCTTCCACTGTTTATTTAGCTGTCATGCGATTCGAGGAATCTTTGCTGTCTTCTATTATATTATAGATTCTGCGAAGAATGTTAGCGGAAAATACGAGCAATTTTGTATTTTCTTTCTAGAGTGTGAATGCGATCGCCCAGTTCATAGAACGAATCTCTGCGGAATATCTCAAATTCCACTTCCTGCAATATTTCATTAGCACTTTTCCGAGAATCTTTTATTAGCACTGATCTCGGAATCATTTATTAAATCCCAAAACTATCCGCAGCGACAATCCGAAGCAGAGAGAAAAAAAGCAGAGCGCCTTTTGAATAATAGAATTCGAAAGGTAATATCCTGAAACAAAGTCCCGGGGCCCCGGCTGAAGCGGAACAATCGAGCGGTAATTAAACGCGAAATTGCTCGATTTTCCCTGCCGAACGTCCGCACAGTGTGTCAAGAATTCGCGCACGCCTGCGCTCGCCCCTCTATATATACAAGTATATATATATAGAGGAGACTGGGCCGGGATAATAGCCGCTCGCGGATTAGAGCAGCGCCGGCGCTGCGGCGGCTCTCAATTGGACATTTTCAGCTGCGGGTGGGGGGCCGACGATCCGTCAGCATAAATTGTCACGTAAGCGGCGATTCGCGGGCGAGCCAATGAAGCAGGTGCTCTTGTGGTGCTAAGCCCGCGCCGAGATCTCTGACGAGTTTTCTTCGCGGAGCTTGCGAGAACGGGCCTCGTTGAATTGCTGAGGATTATGGCGAGGTTTATTTTGTGATGTGGGGGGGTGGACTGTGTGATTTTGCGGAATTTTTCTGTGGATTGTGTTCCTGAATTTATCCAGTTACGTATTAAGTATCGAAAGATGAAGTTGATATGAAATGGAAAATTCATTTGTAGAAGAATTATTGAAGATGGCCATGATAGATATACGGATTTATTACCGTAATTCAACGTATAGTGCCAGATTTATGTAAAATTGTAACTTAAGATTTTTTTAGGTATAAAAGTTAACAAAGTATAATATCGAAAGATGTGTTTCTGTTATGGGTGTGACTGCTGGCCTTATAATTTATGCAAGAGTTATGTTTCTCTTTATTGTTTGATTCGAATTTTAATAATGATTTTAGAGCTGATTATGATCATATGGAGGTGAGATAATATTTTTTGATGGATTCAATGGCAAATTACCGTGAAAAGGAAAATTATTGTAGTGGCAACAATCGTAAACACTGGTTGTTTACTGCCAATCAGCAGCAGCAGGCAGAATAATTGTTTAATACTAATCAGTAGAAATGGACAAATTAATTGTTTGGTTCAATTAGTACTAACAACCGAATAAACCATTTCAGCGTTAAATAACAATCAATTCCAACGCAGTACTTTGATACGAATCGTTAAATCAATCGTAAATACCAACTAGCATTATTGTCTTTTCAATCTCTTCAAAGCCGACAATAATCACGAAATCTACTTAAAAAAATAATTTTTCCAACAGATAATAAAGCACAATTTTGCCGGCAAAGATAAGAGCTTAATTACAAATTGGATTACATCCAGGTGCAAGCCGAAGATTTATCTTCCTAATTGGCAATTTCCAACTTATTTTATTACCAACTTCTCGAGAAAGATAAGGCTCGATTCAAATCTCTGACTCTATTCGCTCTCTTGGAGGCCGGCGTGTTTTCAGTCTCAGGGGATCTCCTGATGACGAGCGAAGTGCCGAAATGGTCAAGTCGGGAGGCGCCCGGGCGCGAGAACGAGATCACGTCCGTCTTGGCGGGGCTTTAATTCTTAGTTCGAGCTACCGCTGCCAATTAAGCCGCTACGTGAGGAGCCTTCGCCGAGGCTTCATATATATATAAGCGGCCTCCTCGTAGCCGCCGCCTACGTCAAATAATTACATACTTTGCAGAATCGTCCTCGTCTCTCATGTCTATCCTCCCCTCGCGCGAAATTTCCTCCCCCTTAATTCCTTATCGTTAGCCTCGAGAAGTTATGTCCTTCCTGCTCTCCGGACTTTTATGAAGGTGATAAGCAAGCTTGAATTAGTTGCGCCACGTATTTCGAGAAATTTTGGCAATTATTATTACAGCGATATACATGTAAATTAACTTTTATCAAATGCTTAACTATAAGTATACGGGCGAAGAAATTCAGCAAGGGATCTTCATTCAAAATTCCTTTTCCTCATATTTTCTCCTGCATACACTTTACATTTTTGACATTGTAATGCTTCCGAAAATTCCTCAATTAAGTATTACTAAAACAGTTTACGTTAAAACTTCGGCAGAATTTAGCATTCTCATTAGATAAACTAAAAAGCGCACAGCCCGCCTAGCTGCAAACATCAGAGTTACAGGGTAAACACGGCAGCATAAACATTGCTCCGCAAATTTACATACTCATCTCCTGCCAGCAAAGTCAGTCTCCAGCCTCCTTACGAAAACAGGCCTCTCGATTCTCACGTCGCATCCCTCCATAATCCAAACCAAAAACGAAAAACTGTCGACGCGCTAATTGTATCAAATCGGACAAGACACTTTCCTCGCTCTTGAAATCCGTAATTCATTCCCGAGCAATTATTCTAATCTAATTAAAACTCTAGCTCTCACGCAGTCAGTACCACACAGTAAAGTCATTAATTTACACTCCCGCGGCGAGGGGAGGGAGAGAGAGAAGCGCGCGATATATCGACGACCTCGTTAGGCAGCCGTGACGGCAAACTTTACAACTGTAAACTTCGTTATGAATTTCACTTGGTTAATTTTATCGGGCGTCGGCCAAGCTGACCGGATATCTCTTAGCGCGCTCCGCAGTCGCGGCTTTGGCATATTAATGTTGCCGCGGCTGCCTTTTCCCGAGGATTTCTAAGGATTTACAACGATTGTACTGGCCGAGAAGTTCCTTGCAAACTGGATCGCTTTGAGCTGGTAATTTTGCCGGCAACTTTTTTGCCGCTCCCTCGTCAAGTCATTTTGCGAGCTGCTTTTAATTAGATTTTTCGAGGGACGGTAATGCACTGGCCAAGAGCGGGAAATTAAACTTTTGGGATATTTGTATAGTGGATCTGGTTACAGGGGGGAGCTGCCGGGGGTTCCGTGAAAACGGAAACAAGCAAGTTAAAACTGCTGAAAGTGTTAACGAAATCCGCGAGGAAATTTGTCGCGAATTTAGCACCGGCTGACTATAACTTACATGGCTTTCGCGGCACATTACACATTCTAATTCCCTCGATACTTCATTGGAGTTATAGCCAAGCGTAAAATATTATAAACTGTTATTGCATAATAACAAGTACAAATTTGAATGTAAATTCATAGTCCGAAATTTGTACCACTGAATATATTACTCAATTTCCGGGGAAACCCCCTAGTACGAAATTGTACTCTGGATTTATCCCAAATTCGTATTTCTCCGAGCGAACCAACAGATGTTCCGTCCTCGCTGATACCAGTCCGCAGTAATTGAGCAATACCATGCATCAAAGCGTATTACATTGAAAAAGCCCTTTAAGAGAATTTGATAGATACAGAGAGAAGAGTCTTGTTTTTCGACAATCCTCTCTGTTACTCTATGTAAAGTTAATATCTGTAAAACGAAGAAATTTCGAAATGCTCTACTTTACTGCAGTCGAGGACTATTGAATTATAGAAAAATTGACCGAGTATTGTATCTGCCAGCGATTTTCATAAGCATGAAATTTAAGAAGCAAACGGCTTCTCCTTGACATTATGAATTATTCAGATAGGCAATTTCATTTAAATGATAATGTCAGAGTATTAACTTATGTTAAAGAGACCTATTGTTGTTGTCGGCTCCGGATCTCTTGACGTTACACATAACCAAATAATACTATTAAAGACAAAATAATCCAACTAATCGGAAATTATCGTCAAATAATCTTTTTTTTTTTAATTCCAGGTGCAATTTTTACGGAAGATCAAAAGGACAGCCCGTCGGAGCTGGCGTTCAAGTACGCCGTTTACAAAATCAACAAGGAAAAAGTCCTGTTGCCGAACACCACGATGGTGTACGATATCCAGTACGTGCCTAAAGACGATTCTTTTCGAACGTCGAAAAAAGGTCAGTTTACAGAGCGCGTGAGGTTTATTCATTCAGGGGCTTCATCGGCGCGTGGATTAAACGCAGTTCGCGTAAAAATCGGTCGATATACGCATTTCGCGTAACAACGAGCAATCACGGACTGGTGCTTTTTTCTCGCTGTTTTCGTCTTCTTTTTGTGTAGGTATCGATGGGCATGGTTTTTGTGTTTTTGAAACTTTGATTGACTTAAAAAAGAAAAAATTCTCGTAGTGACGGAAGATTTGTTTTAGAGATCGTTGATACTGTGATAAAAGAGTTTTAAAAATCTTAAAATAGTAAAAAATATTATAATTTCTAATAACAGATTGATGGAAGTAACTTTTATCAGTGAAAAGTAAATGTCTAT